>JAZHYW010003977.1:0-239811 GCA_037355805.1 Ixodes ricinus
TCTTCATGGTTCAGGTTTCTCCCCCACTGGAGTCTAGGCTCTGTAACCACGAAGCGGGTATAGGTGGCGACACCCGAGATATTTGACAAGTAGCTTCCCCCGTCGGGAGGCTCTCTTTTGGCGATCGCGGTCAAATGACATTTTCTCGTATTTAGGCTTTATTCGCCTTGTATGTATACCTTCTTTTGTTTTGTTTTCTCGCGCGATTTGTCACGGTCGTGTTTCTTGTTTACCCGCCTCCCTAGCGTTTTTTTTATACTCCGTTTCACCTTACCACGAACCACAGGAGGCGCTACGAGGCATCCCACCTAATCGAGCACCGTGAACACATCCCGCGACTTCGCTCCATTCGCCCATAAGGTGATACTGCAGTTGAAGCTACGCGCTCTCTCCGGGCCAATCAGCCGCCTCCCTTTCGTCACCTGGCCCCGCTCTTTGTGCGTGGTTACGTGCGGACGCCTGATGACGCAGCGAAACAAGGGCGTATCACTAGTCCAACGAGCCCATATACGGGTACGAAATTTTGGGCGAGGAGTCGATAAGAGCAACCAGCGGTGATCAGCGGAGCGCCTACCACTAGTTGAAATGATCAGTGGATAGGTTTGCGTCTACAAGGGGGCCCACTGGTCATTCCAATCAGAGATCGGCACTCTGAGATCGTCTCTGCGCCCTTTCATCACCTCCTCTACCTCCGTTTCTTCCAGTATAACTTTCCCGCACTATCAGATTAAGATTGGACGGTCACGTGACACTTACACGGCGTGAGATTGGCTTCGAGGGCTTGTAGTGTCCACTACGGCCCATTGTATGATTGGAACTGAGCAAAGGACGCGCTTTTCAGACGACGCCCCGGTGACTCATAACTCTTCTCCCTTCATATCCGGTGTCGCCTTTTAAGGCACGTTTGGGGTCAAGGCTTAGCTCTAAGAAACATTTGTGCGTGCACTTTTCCGCAAGACACAACGACAGCCAATTCGGGAGAACAATAAAAGGATCACAGGGAAATGACGAAGAGCAGGATACGACAAAGTAAAAAGTGTTACCTGCGCAGAGAAATGTTATTATGGGTGGCTGTGGCAATTTATTTAGTTGAAATAATTTCTAATCGAGGAGGATACATATGTGCATTTTTTTCTTGCTGACAATCGCCTTTCACTGAAATAACTGCTACAAGGTGTAACAAAGGTCTTTCTCGATTTGACAGATACTGCGCCTAGGTAAAAGGCGACTCATAAAATGTTTTCTTTTTTAATGTTTTCATTAGGGTAACATCCTGATCTTGAGCTTCTGCTTTCAATCACCAACGCTTGGGTCACATTTACAGTAGTTTTAATCTTTTGGGGATTCGTAGTTTATTTATACAGGCTGAAAAACAGGGGTTCACTTTTTCCATCGAACCCCGAAGTATGACGCATCTCATTACTGCGTGGAAGCGCAGATTTGCTCAGGTTTGTGCACATGGAAGTATCAGAATTTCTCTGTTCAACGTAGTCCTAATGGACCGCTTTCAAAAGTGTGCTCCATCTAGAGATGCTGCGCCAATTAACCCGCCCTCGCATTGTTTGGACACGCACACTGATCATGTATTGGGCACCAGGACTGCCTCAGCGTTCTGCGCAAACTCAAATCTATTCCCATGCTTTGTGATCCCAAGAAAATGGCGACCGCCAATGTTGCTTGATGGGGCTTTCAAAAATATATGTCATGTAAAGGTTATTTGTCGTTTTAATATCGCATTGACCTCTCCGAACACCAAGAGCTTCTCGAGAAATACACATCACGAACGGGCGCGATTTAACACCACAAAACATGCTCAACCGCTCTACATTCGGATTAAACTGACAAATAACTTTTCAACTGAAGCCCACGCAATTCCGGAAGGAAGCCAGCTCGTTCGTTCTTGCATGTCTTCGCTATATCCGCTAAATTTAGTGGAGAAATCGACTTCACGCGACGCCAAGATTCGACACCGTGGCGCCTTGTCACGTGATTACGTAGGCAGACGTCAAGGTGTAGCGTCATTGTAAGTGGAGCAGAAGTTCGTCTGCTTCTTTGCAGGGGTTTTGGTGACGTCAGAAAGACGACGAGCTCTGATTGGCTCTGATCGAAGGATAGTGGGTAGACCTCAAAGCAAGCTGCCTTCGAGGTCTACCCACTATATCCTTCTAATCGGAGCCAATCAGAGCTCGGCGTCTTTCTGACGTTACCGCAACCCCTGCAAAAGAAGCAGACGAACTTGCGCTCCACATTGCGTGAAGGCACAGTGTAAAACTCGTGGCGTCACGGGACACCTTAACGTCGCGTGACGTCGCGTGACGTCAAATTATGTGACGTCAAGATTTGCTAAATATAGCGAGATAATTATCAAACAATATGTTCTTTACACGACACCCATCCCCAAACCATCGTTTATTGTCTCATAAACATTCTTAAACGATCCGTCCCGAAATTCTACATTTCATGTGTTATAGGACTTTTTATTTAAGTAAAAGTCATTGTAATTGTGGCGCTGTGTGTTACCAGGGGATAATTTAATTTGAAAGAGAAAACACTATATGGTTGTGAGGATTTTGGGCAGCCTTACATATAGCGCCGCTTTTTCACGCCAATAAGATAACATAACTTTGAGAATATCAGTATGAATAATACTAAATATACGTTAGTACCAAAAATTGGGACTATACTTCAAATCAACACGAATGCTTCAATTTCATTCCAAAATATTTGTTTCCATGGGAAAGTAACTTCCTGTGGTCCAGGTGAAATATATAATACATTTTTTCTAGAAATTATTGACTAGCAAATATTTCCCTCGACGAATCTTCAATAAATACTAGATGAGCAGTGAGGAAATAAAGACGGAAAAAGTTGCAAGTCTTTTTCGTCTTGTTAAAAATAGAAGAAGCTGTAAATTCACCTGGAGCAGCTTGAAGGAAGTCACTCAGCAAGTGATGTTTGCCAGAATTAGAGCATCCGCGAGCACTTGTCTGGTATTATTACATTTTGCACACTGCTACGAGGTTCATTCAGACCAGATCAGATTTGATCAGGGTAAGCCTAGAATGAGCACTAGACTATCCAAGTGTGCTAAGGTCCCAAACACGTTATGCGACGTGTGTTTTTTGTTTGTTTGTTTTTGCACAGTTGCATTAAGGTAAAACCAAACGAGTGTGAAGAGCAATGTTCTCTTACCAAACTCTTTGTTTATTCATTTACGTCCTTTACATTTGTTGATGATATGCCAACTGTTCGTCTTCTTGGGGAATAGAGTTTGACTACTTTCAAAATAAATGTTTTCAATTGCTCGTATATTTATTAAGAACCGTATTTCCCCGATCATACACCGCAGCCCACGAATGTTTAAAAGTGGACATTTTAGGTTGTGCAGACTGCCGACGAGTGCAGGCTATGGCTGACACCTTCAGACCACTTGCACTGCGTAAAATGTCAACGACGTTTTTTTTTTTTTCACGATCGTTCATGAGGACAAGACGTAACAAATTTTTGCATTGACAGTTCATATTGATTATAATTCGTGCATAATTACAGGCTTTTTTGCGAATTAATTGAGTACAAGGTGAGGCCGTAAGGACGAGCACATTTGGCACGCCCTGAAAAATTCTAATTCTAATCCTACATACCTAAAACTGGGCGCAGGGCACTGGGCACGCGAATGTTATTTCGCAAAAAACGTTTTTTGCGTATTTTTCAGAGCTCAGTTCAGAGGTGGTGAAATGTTAAAAACAGTGAAAAAAACAGGGGCCGTCCATTGATTGCCTTTTGCACACTGGTCGGCAAGCTTGCTCCCAGGTTGTTACAATTGAAAGTATTATTAACGCGATGATACTCTCTGTCGTCCGCCTTTATTAAAACGCTGTCGGCGTTTTTTTGTTTTCTGCATTTGGCAAGCAGTTTGGGAGCGAGGTTGGAAACCAGTAAGTAAACGACAAACATTCCGATGTAGGGGAACTGCACGGTCACCCATTGTGCTGGTTTATTAAGGCGAAAGCCTTATATGTCTCATCGTTCAGTAGAACTTCAAAGTCCTTGAGCAAAAACACGTAGGCGAGAGGAAACGTACCAAAGCACGTCGGCGACTCGAAAGGTACCAAAATGAAAGGTTCTAATGAAACGGCGCCAAAAGTGCGTCGTCAGCCTGGTGGCGGAAAATCTGTATATCGGTCCCGGCCGATTTAAATTTTCCGCCAGCGAAGAGTGGATGTGGCCACCAGGCTCCACATTCCACCTTCCGCCTGCGCGGACCCGGCTGCGAATCCGCCCGCGAATCCGCAAAAGTAAATAAGCTTTAAAGCAAGATGTTAACGCTGCAACGAAACAAAAAAAAACAAAAAATCGCTGGGGCGTAATTGTATGGCAATGCCTCCACTTCGTACGCAGAGGACCTAGTTTCGATTCCCGTGGGTGGCCGGCGATCTCTTTCAAGCATTTGGCGACATCGATGTTGGGTGCCCTACGCCCTACTACGCCAACTACAACATCAACAACGACAACGAGAACATCTACATCAACAACTACAACACCAACGAGGGACGTCCTTTTCAGTGTTGGGAAGAGCCATGAAACCTATCTCCGTAAAATAACGTATATAAGGAAGGCAAAGTATGACCTTTTGTAAAAAGCACCCTGGCTGAGATAAATCCAGGTCTTGATCGAGGCACTCAGCCGTGGTGCCAGGCACTGCTGGCTCGACCGAGGTGTTGCTCAACCTTTGATTTCCCTCGCCGGCCATAACTTGCAGGCGCGCGGGTTCGGCTTTAATTAGACTGGCGATCCGGCTTAGGGGAGACGACGGGTACAGACGTTTCCTACAAGTAATCTCTGGGGCGTGGGATTGGTCGGTGGCGATCGAGAGGCTTAGCGACGACAATGTAATACGCCCGGCCCAGCCGCTCGGGCTAAGCTTATGGATCGGAAGGTGTCGCTGGGTAAACACTCAGCGGGCGTTCTGCTAGCCGGCACGCACGTTATTTTAAGATTTCGCTTAAACGAGTTGGCGGCCGATCGCTTCTTCGGAAAGCCGAGACGCGAAAATCCGGGCGAGACATGGCAGGTGTAATTACGTTTCTCAAGGTCACGGGTAAAGATAATCCTTTAAAAGACACGGCGGCCGACTCTACTCTAATTTTTTCATTGCCTTTTGCCCTTATTTTAAGTACACAAAATTTAAACCTAAAGCTCTAGCAAGAGTAGATATAAAATCAGCATCGTAGAAACCACTCTGGGAAATCCGAAGGCTCTCTTTTTCCTTTCTTTAGAAAACATGTTGAAAATGAAAATTTAGAGAAATAGGTTGACACTTAGGCGAGAATAAAAAAAGATTCAAAACAAAACTGATAAAGTGCAAGTGAGAAAGAGTTTGACGGCAGGCCCGCCCTGAAGAACAGAGTGCACGTAGCGTGCTTTTATTTGTTTTTGACTTTTATCTAGCAGAAGGAACCTGGGGTAATTAACTCTTCGCCATTTTTGAAGCTGATGGCGTTTCGGGGTCTTTGATTCAACAAAGTGTGACGCTCGAGTGTGAACAAAATAGTTACGCGCAGGACAAGGCAAGACAAAGCATACGCAGCTTATACCACGCAATGAATAAGCATAACAAAAGGATTCCTATAATTATAATACGGACTTGTAATTATAGGAAATGATTGTTAAACGCAATCAGCAGATATAAAGTGCATAGGACAGATGTTAGGTTTTGGGGGAGGACGAAGAGATGTCTGTGATGATGGGTATCGGGAAAGAACTTTTTTGGCGACTGTTTTATTCGTCGAGAATACCTGAACATCCAGACGGAAACCCTTTCTAAGGAGTTCAACCAAAATTTTGTGCCACGTCATAATAATTGCCCAATACTTTGGGGGATAAACGTGAAGAAGTTGCTAGATTAGGTATCTAAATGTAGTCTGTATTAAAACATTTTTCATCACTTTCTTTGTGCCCGTTTTATTAGAGGTCTAAAAAAATTGCATTCGTATAAACGGCGAAAGAATATTAAAGCAAGAGGTGCAGGCGATGTGCCTAAACAAAAATAAAAGGCGCGTGCGTATTCTAACAAGCCTTGAACCGAAATAATGATCACTTGGGGACCGAGAAAATACACCTGCTATTTTACAATGATGTCTTCCGTGCATACTCTGCCCGCGTCAATGCCTGTCTTACTGCATGCCTACACTTATATGAAATGACTGCGCGTCTACTTACCTGCAAAGCACCTGAAGAGCCAATCTTTGCGATCTACGAAATTAACACAGCGAATGATGAGGCGGAACATCTGTTTAGACCTAAAAATGAAGTTGCGCTGTGGTATTACGCAATGCAAGCATGGCGGTTTGCATTGCGGAATCCCACAGCGCAGACGTCGTTTTTAGGTCTAAACGGATGTTCCGCCTCATCATTCGCTGAGCTGATTTCATAGATTGCAGAGATTGGCTCTTTGAGTGTTTTGCGGCTGCGTAGATGCGCAGGCATTTCTTAGAGCGTAGAGATTTTGTTCCTTTTCTTATATCAGAAGCGTATTCAAAATTCTCCATTTCACTCTTAAGATTTTTAATTTCCCCTTTCCCCAATCGGGAAGAGGCTCCGCTTGGCTATCGACGTTTCGAAATAGATTTAGTGATCAATACTATGCATATAAATAATTATTGCGATGTTGATGTTGTGTCGCAATCTACTGGTTTCTTTTTGTTTACGTTGTATACTTTGCTTACACGTTCTCATGATTACTTATTGTAACAGGAACGTGATATTTTGCCAGGCACAGTAAACGTGGAGTAGGATCACCCAACTCTGTAACAGTTTTCTTTTACAAACGCTTTTTCTAGAAGCTGTGTAGGCTGCCCTGTGGAAAACTCAAGTGAGATGAATCATGTTTTGTAAGGAATGTTTATAGAATAGTAATATGTTTTAATGGAACTCCAATGCTCAGTACTTTGCCCATCATTTCGTCCGCACGTGCATTTTGCCGCCAAATTTAGCGGGGAAATCGAGGTCACGTGACGTCCAGGGGTCTCGTGACACCACAACTTCATATCGCGATGCCAGGTCACGTGACAACGCCAGATGATGTCAGATCACGTGGTGTTACTTTTGCCGGCTTGGAAATTGACGCCGATTGTATGGTATCAGATGTCTAGACATCTGATACTATGGAATTTGCCTTAATTTTTGTTTCAAGCCATGGTAGCTCTCATGCCTTGAAACAGATATCATATGACACGTGCTACCACAGCGTCACGTGAGATCAGGTTTGGTGACGGCTAATTCTTCACTAAATGTAGCGCGGCAATTCATAAACAGTATGTTCTGTACTTCTGGAAGCGACGTTTTAATGCATTCTAAACATATTTTAGAGAATGTTTCTTAAAAATAGCATTTCATGAAATACAGGTCTTTAAAGACGAAAGTCACTGATAAGTTTGTCCTCGGTGATTTGTGATTACCAAAGAGAGTGGAGAAGACAAAAATAATTGAAGTATACCCAAACGGTATACGGTAACTATTTGCAGATCAATAAGCATATTTGCTCAATATCACTGCGTCAAAAATGATTCCAGAGAAAGTCAAGGTTGAATGGGGCGTGAAAGGGATTGCCGTCGCCGGGGAAATCAACGTGTTATGAGAGCCAACGCCAGCCACCACAGTTCCTGGCTTTCGGAGTGGCCGAGAGAATTGCTTTGTAGGACGGAAGTCATCTAACGCCAAGCGTCGCGACCGCAGCACGGCGGCTGCCGTTGCAGCCGTTACGACCAAACATCAACCCGCGAGACGATATTCGCTATGGTCTGTTTACATTCCTAGGCTGACATTGCGCTAGAAGGAAAGTTTTCGTTGGACCAGTGTCACGTTTATTTTTTGCCACATGATCACGGTCCCGCTCATACCCCACACGCAGAGTGGGAGGGTCAGATGATGCAAGAAAGACAGTCTGATTGGTCTGGCGAGTGCTTAGCGCCCGCCACACTGTCAGCTCAGGGGTGAACCTCACTGTTGTGGTCTCACGTTTTCTCGCCGTCCTAGCGACGCGAGACGAGATCTGCGCAGATCACCGTCATTACTTATTCAGACGGTCAGCAGCGGGGAGTCTCTCCGGCGACCGCCTTTGTCCGCTGCTCCTGAGATTATTACCACATGTGCCCGAGAGACTGCTAATTGGGACTGAGAATCTATTATTCTCACTTTCTTATTCTCCCTGGAGAGAGGCGTACGGAGTGAACCTTATTGTAGTTTTCATCGCTTTTCCTTGAAGAGACGACGACGGCAGGAGGACGCTTCGAAAGAATCTACGCCTTCTCAGTCAGGGGGAGCTCTTGGGGTTCGGACGTGTATGCTCGGAATGGTTACTTACAGCTTAATAATAATAATTGGGGTTGTGGGGATATTTATACAGCGTGTAGTTTGTCTGCCGTTTTAAAGTTGGGACGAGTCACTCGCTCAGTAGATGAGCAATTTAGCCAGTGCGGTACAACCGCCAGCCCGGGGTCTTTAACGTGTACTACTGCGTGGTGCACGTTGAAGACCCCAGGCTGAGTGGTGTTCCGTCTTACGTTAACAGTTACCAATCCGTGGGATCAAAGTGCGAATAATTTTTCTTTTAAGTGGCACTCGAAACACCCCAAGGGCGGTAGTTCTTCCGTATCGCAGGGGTAAGTAAATTACTCATATAGATTCCTCAGTGGTGTCTTTCCCTAAATCATTACGATTATTTATTAAAGATTCGACGCTTGGTGGTGGACTGCATGATTAAGACTGATGGCAACTGCTAACGTTTTTTTTTGCTCGGCTGGTGGCTACTCCTTTTCTATCTCAGCTGGTAGAGCGCTTCGCTAGTCTTGGAGGGGTACCGGGATCAAAGCCCGTACCAGGCGGATATTTTCAGCGGCACACCAGTCACTTAGAGGGCGAAAGTTGCGCCCTCTAGGTGAAAGTTAATTTATTTTTGCTGCTCTCAGCTACACCAGAAATGGAAGCCGAGTTCTCTGAGAGATAAAAGGAGGGGAAAAGCCAGTTCCTTCTCTCTAACCCACAAAATAGATGCTCTGTTACATCATGGTGCAACGTGATGTTACATAGTTGGAAACAGCACGTGACGTAACGTTACACAAAATTGCATGTCACACCGCGTCATGGTGTCACTTCGGGTTCATCACGCTGAAGACGTCACGTACACACCGCAACGTTTTCATGGTGTTCACGTGATAACGTCACGGTGAGCGTTCGAAAATACTGACGACGTTACGTGAGGACCGTGACGTCAACAGCGTGAAGTCCCCATCGAGGCAGACATGCCATGGCCTCGATAACGCTAAAAGCTGGCCTATAAATGCCTTGCATCTATAAAAAAAAAGAAAAAAAAAAGACAGTGCTAGATAAATACACTCGGAAAGAAAGGAGGGCAGATTGAGTAAGACTGAGAAGAAAGGAAAAAAATGACAGCTAAAGAAAATAAGCACCCTGAGGGAAACGGAGTTCTTCCGTAATCCTTTCACCCTGAGCCGTTAATTGACTTTGAGCGAAGGCGCGGTAATAATCGAAACGTGCTTGCTCGAAGGCAATCGAAACGCGTAATTGAACAGTGACAGAACATTTCTGCTACGAAAAGCACTGCGTTTCTTTGTTTTATTTTCTGGGTTCTCTAAGAGTAAGTGAGTAGCCATGACTGTTGAAGCAATTGATGGGCCTCCAGGAAGAGTTATATCGATTTCCTGAATATTTGACACCATTCTTTTCGAAGGCCTGTCCTCTGTTGGCTGCCGTGGAATCTCTGCACAATGGTGGACCCGCAATGTCACGGCACACTTTATGCGTTTCATTGGGCTAGGAGGAAGAACACATCATCGGGAAAAGGCGATTAGTGCAGCGACGTCGCAAATCCGACACTGTGTGATTGGCTCGTCGGCTCCTAGCGTTGGGCGCGTTCCGACGTTTCCTATCTTGTGGAATGACTTGCACGTTCGGCAATGTCAGTTGTTCGGTTATTGTGAAATGGTTCGGTCCTTCTACGAATCGGCACGTGAGTTTCGGAAAAGGGGTGTATTGGCTCGCTTAACAAAAATTCTAGAAGAGACACTAATGCAGCGTATGGGGTTCAAGTGCCTGTTATACATCTCGGTACACGTTTCGGTAATGGACTCTGATTGTTCAGCCCTGTGATCTCAATGTTAGAAAACTGAGTTGAAGATAAGTAACTTATTTACGATAGAGCATAGGAGGCTTTACTATGCATGTAAGGACAGGGGAAACGTCTTTGTGATCTTAATTTGAGTATCAAAACCGCCTCATTTCCGTAGTAAAAAATGTTATATCTATAAGAAATTTATGATATAAGGAGGTATACGACATTATTCTTAATTTATAAATTAATAATAATAAAAAAATTATATAGGAAGTTACAAGAAACTCATCAGTTTCTTATAACGGTTTATATAATATTATATTATTCTTGAATGTTCTTATAAGGTTCTTGTATGCTCTTTTATAATATTAGCTAATCATATGCGTTTATTAGACCAAGACATCTTTTATACATATAGGATTTCTCACTAGGGTTAGAATTCTGAATAATAAAATTAATTAGCTGTTAAAGTAAACAAAACACAATCAATGATAACTACGCTATCAATTACAGATCTTTAAAGAGACACTGAAATCGATTTCGAGATCGTCCTTTTGTGATGACAACTCAGTCTAGACGCTCTAAGCTTCCCAACAAACCCGAAATCACAGCCGTGCATTGCGTATAACCTTGTGAAAAGAATGTTCAAAAAACGCTACATGCCCTTTTTGGGAAGTGATCGACGAAGGGCGCTTGTCGGCGAGTGGCAAGCGATGGGTTCGCCCTCGGTGAAAAAGAGGCTTCTTATATGAATGCGTACCCATCAGACTGCCTTCGAAACGAGTTATAATAAAATCATTCGGAATCTGCGCGTATTGTAAAGCTTTCATTGGTCCAGTCAGTGTAGTACTCTAGAAAATAGAGTCCACATGTTTTTTTTCTTGCACTGAGATGAATAGGCGGTTTTGTATTAAAGGACTTGGAAAATATGAGAACTAACACATTTTAAGCTATATAAGATTTAAAAAAAACTACCTTTTCCAAAAATGACTTCAGTGCTCCTTCTAAGTATACGTTTTCAATTTAGGATCGCTCTCATAATGCGTTCATCGAACTAACTGAAATATTACAAAACAAAGGTGCGAAATTTGTTTCTGGAGGTTATGCGTTGTACGGAAGAATTATAGTGCCATAAAAATTGACTCAATTGAAAGGTAATGCATTTTTTTACAACTTTCGTTTGTCACAACTATCGCATAACATACACTGTAACAAGCAAAAAACGGAAAAAAACTACGAGTTTTGAATTCGTCTCTTGTATATTAAGAAAAAAATGTAGGCTCAGGCTTACAAAATAAAAGAAATGAGGTGTACTTCTTTTTACCTAAACATAGTCGTGTTTTTGAAGATAACTATCGGATACTAAGATTTTGTTTGAATGGTTTCCAATGACTTCTTTTTGATGTCTGTTCAACGGATGTGATTAATCTCTGTGGTCCGATATTATGACACATCGTAATGTTTCCACATCCCTGGTTGGCGAGGCAATTTATGGTTGCATACTGGCATGGGTGAGCCGAATGTCTTTCCTACAAAAAAATTAAAGCTCTTTACAACTCCCTGTAACGCCGAACTAGAGCGCAGCTCTTGAGGAGGAGGAGGGAAGGGTACTGAGGGGAGGGTAAACTCCTCCTCCCTCCTCCTCAACTCCTCATCCTACCAAATACTCCTCCTCCCTCCCTCCCTCCTCCCTCCTCCCCTTCCTCCTCCTCCTCCCTCCTCCTTCCTCCTCCCCTTCCTTCTCCCCTTCCTCCTCCCCTCCTCCTTTCTTCTCCCTTCTCCTCCTCCGTCCCCCTCTTCCTCCACCTCCTCCCCTCCTTCCTCCTCCCCTTCCTTCTCCTCCCCTCCTCCTTCCTCCTCTCCTTCCCTCCTACTCCTCCCTCCCCTCCTCCTCCCTCCTCCTCCCTCCCCCTCCTCCTCCTCCTTTCTCCTCCCCTTCCTCCTCCTCCCTCCCTCCTCTTCCCCCTTCCTCCTCTCCCTCCCCTCCTCCTCCCTCCCCCTCATCCTCCTTCCCTCCCCCTACTCCTCCTCTTCCTCCTCCTCCCGCCTCCTCCTTCCTCCTCCCCTCCCCTCCTCCTCCCTCCTTTCCGCGCGGTGTATTATGGGATATTTCCCATGATGCACCGCGCAGTTACGCCGACGGCGACGGCGACGGCGACGCCGCTCAAGCCGGAAACGGGCGCCTAAGAGCTGCGCTCTAAAGTGGTAGGCTCGATGGTTACACCCCTACAATAACGTACTTTGGACCGTTTTTGTTCATATCCGTTACAAGTAATAAAATTGCCTGCAATCACTTATACTTCTCAGTACTTACGGAACGAAATAATTTCATATTTGCTAGAGTAAGTATTAGGTAACTTCGTGCGTTGTAAATCGTTACATTTCTACTGAACCCCCCCCTTCCCACCCCAACAAAAAGTGCGAATTTTATAGCTGTAAGAGCCAAGCTGCCACGCAAATTGACCAGAGCAAAAGTACACTTGACACTTTCAGTTCCTGGAAAGCCTCTAGATCTTTGAAACGCGAAACACCAAATCATTTTCTTTCTGTGTCCCCTAACAACAAAGTAAAAATACAAATTGTTATTTTTAAAAGACAAACTAATTGCGGGGGCAAGCTATGTTCGCTTTTTTAATCCTTTTTTTTGCGATCGAAGACGGAAGAAAGAGGACACCAAACGATTGTGTAACTTTTGCAAAAGCTCGAGGGAGTAAGTGCTCAAAAAGAATTTTTTACCTCTTCGAAAAGCTCAAGAAAGAAGCAGCAACGTCTCTCTCTGTTATAGTGTCTACGTTCATTTTTATAATGTCACAACAATGGACGAGGCTCGTCTGTCCTTCAATCCACTAAAAACGATGTGATAAAAAGTGAAGGTGTTATAGCGACAAGCAACCTCGTTTGTTGCAGCTCAAAGGGTATTACACTTTTTCATTACTCAGGGGCAGGATGTATTTTTTGCTTCTTTCACCTTATTAGAACAACTTTAAAAAGCTACCTATTTTTTTTTTGTAGTGAAACCTCTGGTGCTCGCCCAACTGATTTGTGATTTTCAACCAGGTTATCTTCATCTCTGTCACCCTTTTTGTGAAAAAACCTGAGACTGATATATTGACAGACAACGACAAGGAAGAGAAGGGGAAGGTCTCTGTTTTTATAAGCTTTTATGCCGTTTGCAGACATGCAGCATGAGACGCATACTGAACATTGAGCAGAGCTTAACCATTGTAGGTATTGATATCTTGAAGAGGACTAGTTGTTGATTTTCCAGCTATCCCTAGACCTATGCTTGCAGGAAAGGAGTTTCAAATGTTAATAATCATGTGAATGAAATTTCCCAAAACATTGGGGTGTTTGCGTGCTTATGCAGCATATAACTTAGTCGGCCTCAACGGGCGAGTTGTCTCCGAGCTGCACAGATGAGAAATTTAGCCAGTGCAGTACAACCGCTAGCCTGGGGGTCTTTAACGTGCACCGCGCAGTAGTGATACACGACCACACGGCGGTACGATGCTCATCCAGATCAAAATGGGCGGGTGTTGGGATCGAACCCAGGATCTCTGGCTTCTGCAATGAATGAATGAATGAAATGTCTGCAATGAATGAAATGTCACATATCTTGTACGCTGCGGTTACTCTCTGAACTGCTGTGTCGGGGACTCACCGCAGAACGCAAAAATGAGTGGCGCTTCAAGCGCCTGGTGATCAGAGTAACTGTATAGACCTTTTCATCCTCGCATGAGCGCTGCCATCTTGGAATCTCGTGACGCGGCCGCCATTAGGCTGCTTCAACTCGTCGCTCCGCTCCCCGCTTCGCGCCTTGGCGGTGTACGTTGTATTCATGTTTTTCGTCCCGTTTCACAGCTCTTTCTTGCCTTAGTTTGTAAAATGTAGTCCTATACCCAAATGCTGATATAATTGCCCGCCACCATAAGGTCTGCAAATTCTGCAATTGACTTTGTAGTATTGTTTGACTATTTTCTCGTACGTGTACCGAATGAGTGGGAGGATAAGGCGCAGGAGTCAGCGTTAGTACTGAACCACACCGATTATGTTAATGACCAAGACAGGGCAGGTTTGAGGGGTAAACTATTTCGGACAATTGAAAACTTGGGATGGCGGAATGTTCAGAGTAAGAAGCGGATATATTTATGATCGCGCATATGTCATAAACTGATAATAAAAAAAGAAAAGGAAAGTCAGCGAAGGAGGTTATTTGCGTTTCCTGAGAGCAGCGTCCATTGTGTTCAGAATAGATCGAAAATAGTTCCTGTTGATTATGGGAGAAAGCCCACGGAGAAGACTGGAACGAAAGTTTAACTTACATTTTGTTTGATGCTATAGGAATAATAGTGCGTCAACATGAGTCGATATGTTTTCAAAATAGCACATGTTCATGTGTTTGATGTTATGAATCGTTCTTTCGATTTAAACATTTACTTTATCTGTTTGTTTCTTAATCTTAAGAAACTCTAAAATCGTGCTTTGTCCTATGTCGCCGTTCTTTCGTGTGATTTAATGATTGTCTTAAGACGAGTTCAATTCCCTTAATTTATTTTAACACAAAAGGTGAGACTTTCCGCGCCTAAAACTGTCACAAACAAGTTAAAAGTGGTGAGTTTTAGAGTAGCCTTTACGAAATCTTGCTGTTCGCAAAGATATAGTGTCGTCTCCATGTGCCAAGCCTAAAACGTAACGCACACACAGTGGGAACGGCGCGATTGTTTTGTGTGTGTATACACCATGATTTTGCGTACGCTGTTCTGAAACTTGCCAGTGTCTGTAGGCCTACAGTATTTGAAGGCAAAAAAAAGCATTTTGCATTAAAAAAAAACAGCCGAGTGAAGCGGTGTCGGTGGTGAATAGACATTTAATACTATTAATGGCATGTGACGCCAAACTATAAAAAATGCAAATGTAAAAAAATATGTTTACAATGGCCATTATCTGGCATCTACCATTAAACTGCAGTCAAATCGGCCCTCTGATTTCATTTGGCCAATTCTATTGAACACAAGTGTCAGACTTAATTTGACAGGCCTGTCAGTCACCATTTAATACGCCGTAAGCGGATGTCCCTATATTAAATAGTTTATTTTGTAAGACCGAAATTCTAAAATGCTGCTAATGAGTACTTTAGCAGGGCCGCTAACCAACAAAACTTCCTGCTGGGCCTAGACGGTAGTGTCGAAATTTTTATGCGGTACTTAATTTCCTTATATCAGACAGGCCGACAAAATCACAGATGTATTTATAGACTCCAGAAGTCATTATACGATACGTTTTTAGTCGGCGAAGCTCACATAAAGTTGGGTGTTCGCGAAAACAGAACAGTGAATAGTAAACTCGCAAGTCAATCTGTTTCTTTTTTTTCAGATTCAGCACATTGCTAATTAAGCTGCCGCCCCGCTTCTTCACATTTGCGTAATTTGTTTTTCTGGAAACTAGCGTCATCAGGTACTGCCGTAGGCGGTTATAATCCTCTCTGAACACCAGTTCAGTCGTTATACCACGACCATGGCCGAAATTAACGATGAACGTAATCCGAGGCATCGAAGGTGTCCATAAAAAAGCCCGCAATTTAGGCTCCGAAACTAATTTGTAGTACTAAAAGTGGCTCGGTACCACTGTTTTGTTGGTTGAGAGCCACGAGGGAAGTATTTGTATCACAAAATTAAGCAAAAAAAAAAAAAAAGACATGGAGCAATAACACAGCCGCGTGAACGTTGAAACTAAAACTAACTAAATTGAAGCAACCCAAAGCAGCGAGTGCGTCCGCGCCCTTTGTCGACCGGTCAGACAATTACTGAGACGAGAACGTCTATACTTCGTTTCAGCTTGGGTCCAGACGCAGTCGATGCTACGAGCGCGAGCATGTGGCCCTGAACAGTTCTTGCACTGGACGAGCGCGCGTGCTTGGCAGGGACGCTGAAAGCCCGGAGCTCGCGCTTGTAGCATCGGCTGTGTCTGGACCCAAGCTGAAACGAAGTATACATGGTCGGCTTGCGGAGCAGAGTGTTGCAACGGTCTCAATCTGTTTTACTTCAAGTATTGCTGGGAAGCGAGTGTTAATCTTCCAGGAGATGCGCCGGGCGCGCCAATAGGAAGGGGCGGTTCATTGCGCACGCGGGGAGCACTTGTGAGTCCCCTATGTCTCTCGCAAGCGCGCACGCGCGCTCTGCGTCGTTTGTTGTCCTGTTGTACGCTTGTAAACGACCACTTATGAAAGTGCGCTTGAGTTAGATGAAGAGCGCAGTTATAGACGCCACACACAATGTCAGAAGGTTCAAAAAGCATCCTGCTCGTCAGTATTTTGTGTAGGACCCACATTTCCTGAAAGCAGAGCAAAAAATATATCCCGCCCCAAACCCTGCACTCCAAGCGTCGCAGTGAAAGTTTTGCAAATCTGATCTTTCATTGGGCAATGAAGAGTTGCGAGTGAAAGGAAAGAAGGCGATACTTTGACTTCGATATTTAGTTACTTTACTGGGGATGCATGTCCTGGGAGAGGGGGTTCCTGTCTCGTATGAATTTGCGAACAGAGTTACTTTATTAGCAGTGTTTACTGCAGAACCCCAGCGTTTCTACACGTACCGCCTTCTTGAAGAGTGGGGTCGTTCATTGTCGCGCTCAAAGCAGTTCCCGGATGTTTCCGTGTCGCCAGTGATAAATGTCGCCTCCTAACTTTGGAGGAAGGCAGTAAAATGGGCGACGTGGAACGTGGAGACAGAGCGTTAAAAACGTCAGTGAGTCGATGTAACTTAATGAGGTCAATGTGCAAACTTCCATCAACACAACAGGCCCCACCCCGCTAACGTCTAATTTATCTAACGTTTGTCACCACCCTGTTCTTTAGTTGTTTCATGTATCATATTTGTTGCATACATTTTGGGGTTTTCAAACATGTGGGAGAGGCCCGGGGGGGGGGGGGGGGCGTCTGCGAGACTTTGTGGAACTTCTACAAATGACAGTATCTAGAAACGTTCAATAATATACAGACGCGGCATTGCTCAGTGCTACCACCGCAGTCTTTAAAAACAATATCACCAGACGAATCTGAAGATGGAGTCTACTAAACGTGTACTAATTTTGCAATTTTGTTCATAAACAGGAATCCTTCGCGAAATGCAGTTAAAATAAATTGAGTGTTTAATAAAAAAAATATTTTGATTTGCGCATTAGATGCAGGGACAGTGTTAATATGCACGCATAATCAGCATCTTTGAGAGAAAAAGAACTTATAAAATTTCCTTGACATTAGGCACATCAACACTGAAAATGACTTGATATGTTTCCACTGCACAGGGTCAAGCTGACCAGCGAGGTAGACCGTAAGCGTCGGGTCTTTAAACTTTGCCGCGGAGTACTAATGCGCTAGTGCACTTTAGAGAAACACTGTAGAACTGCAGGCAACAGCAATTCATTGATAGTGAAGAAAAAATAAAGGCAAGAGAAGGTTTCTAAAAAATAATATTCTAGACGTTTAAATTCTGATGTAAAAGAGACGCACTCACATTAATTCAGCATTCTCATTTTGTGTGGAAAGGTTCAGCTTTTAAGTTAGTGCTATCCAGAAGTTATTCTCAAACCCAGCAGACAGAGGGTATACATGTTCAACTTTGTGGGTTTCTGCATTTAAGAAAGGTGGACACGCACGATCTCTTTCCAAGGAGCGCCTAGTATACCTTCTTGCACTTTTACTCTCGTCAACGTTCACGGAAAGGTGTTCTAGTGCACACACAGACGCAAGCAGGGCAGATGGCTACAGCCATATTTCTGCTTTGTTTGGGCACGCAGGTGTGACTTAATTATTATCTTGTTTTTCAAATAAGTGCTGCCGTTTATCAGGACATATGGATTCGAGATGGAGTAGCTAAAAACCAACAAGCTTGCTAGGCCTTGAATTGGGTACAGTCGTCGCATTCGAAGGTTTTCGTATTGGCATTCTTCATGATAAGGAATTTATTTTAGTTTTTGAAGCATATTAGTTAGTCGTTGTTCCCAGACCGTCCGAACCTCAGCCAGGACCGCAGTTCAACCTGCAGTCAGATTCTCTACTTTGCTGCGACAATTTTTTTACGCCATCCGCCTCACTAAAAAAAAAAAAAAAAGAACATTGTAGCAGTACAAAAAGCTAGCCAACACGTACAAACGAAAATTATTAAATTCTTAGAATAAATATTTAACATTTATTAAAACATTTAGTCCCGCGACGTAGCGACACCGTGATTGTTATGGTTGCATCACTCCTTACAGGCGATCAGATTCGTATTTTGCCTCCTTCTCCCCAAAATACTCACGCATGTCAACTGATATATTGCATTTGTCGAAGGCTGGGCGTTTGGTTTTAAAAAGTTGGTCCACGGAAAACCAGTAAAACGCATTCCTGTTAAGTGTGCAGGGCTCAAGAGCACTATATTCGGGTGGTCCGTTTCTGCAGCAGGCTCTCTCTAAGTAGCGTAGCCAAGTAGCGTAAGCGCACAAAGGATTCCGGGAGAAAAGTGGCTTGGAGTCCTGGTAAATCTATCTTCACGTGCAAGATTTATGAGCTTATTGGCATGTTAGCAACAGCTTGGCCTGTGCTACAGCCATCAGCTAACTAAAGGGCGTCTCAAATGCCTAGGCTCGATTTAAAATGGGCCGTAAAAATCGGCGCCTGCACGTAGCGATCTAGACCTTTCATCAAATGTGCATTTCAAAGCTAGGCCTTACATTGTAAAATTACCAGACGTCGCTCCCTTTTTGTAATAAATAGCACCAAAAAGCTTGCCAGTGTCAACGGCGGACAGCGACGCAGACGGCCGAGTCAAGTGGAGGAGTGCGTTTTGCGCACGTATTGATAGATGGCGCAACCTCCATGTTACGGCTTGTTTAAAAAAAATGAGACTGCCCGTTTTGAATATGGTCAATTAAAATGAACAAGAATATGAAATAAAGAAAAACACGTAGGTAAAAGAGAAGAGACAGAAGAGAGGACTTCGAGAGGTTCGATAAGATTTCGCCAAGAGCGAAAGTTTTGAAAACATTAACAAGAACTACAATGAAATAAATGGTGCAAAAGAAAGGCGCGATGACGGCACACACTGCATCACGTGCCTGGAGGGCTGAGACTGATTTAAGCGCCTACGACGTCCCTTAAAAAACGTGAATCGCGCCTATGACGGTTTCATTATTAGAGCAATATACCATGTGCAAATTTGTTTTTTTTGTAATTTTGTGTTGCAATTAGCATGACATCTCAACAATTCGTTTTACCTTCTTTTTTAATTATCAAAACACTTTAACCTGATATACACGGAACTTGCATTAGCCTAATTCTCTCTGCATCATGTGGAATCTGATCAGAACAAAAAATGAAGGCATTCGGAACAAAACAGTGGGAGTTGTCATCGGAATCGAATTCACTCGACACCCGTGCCTAGATTTAGAAACATCATAAGCGACGTGCGGGACGTGGGTGTCCTCAGAAGCAGCATTCTCAAAAATACCCGCACTCTTAAGCTGACAGTTCTGTAGAAGCTACGCCCAATTGCCGGACCAGTCAAACACCTTCTTTTTATCACCTGACCGCTTTCTGCGCGGGCGTACAAAATAATGCTTGACATCCTGTGTCAAAAGATAGGCGTATAGACGGTCCCATCAGCCATTTCCTTTTACCACACAGCCGGTCCAGCGATGAACATAGTATATAATCGTACGTCGTCACCGAGTCAACGGACTTACCGCGGGCTCATTTGGTTTAAAAGCCAACCCTGAGGCAAATTCAGCAGCAGTTTCGCGAGTCGCCTTGTATTGATCGCGGAAAAAGGGTACCATGAAACCGACGTTTGGCGGCGCAGAGCATTTTAGGCAGATTGAACAGTCAGTTGATTGCCTTCATTCGAATGGTAGTTTTGTGGAAAACTTCGGGCTTCATAAATAAAAGCATTCCTGACAAAGCGCAGCTGCGTTGATGGGTAATCGAGAGAAAATATTTTCGATTGTTTTCCTTAGCCAATGATTGTCGTAGTAAAACTTTGAACTAGATAAAGTACTGACTAACTTCCCTTAGAATGTGATAATTCACATAATGTTATGCAAGAAGAAATTATTGGTTATTTGTGGGGCTTGTATTTGACAGCCACATTGCATAGCTTCGAAAACATATGCGGACTACAGTTGTCCCTACCTACAGACTGGTCCCTTAAATTTTGGCACACTCTGCCGCGAAATAACATACTTAACCACACCTGTATTTCAGTATTTATCTTCTTGCTAGTGGGCATTTCACTTCTCGTCGACACTCCCAAACATAGTCATTCATCCAAGTTTTTCTTTTAAGATATATTTCTTTAGCTTTTGGCTACAATTACATTTCTGGGATATCGCTGAAATTGATCAATCAAATTATACGTGCTATAGTTGTTTTTCGGCGACATATTTCTTAGGCTCCTACTAAGGATGTGTTAAAATAATAATTATTTTATTTTATGTGTCAGAAAACAACAAGAGGTATTCTCATTGGTGCCCAAGGTAACGATTTTTTTGAATAAATCAGAGATTATATAAGAGTTTGAAGTTCCAATAGAAAAAAATAAATATGGTTTATACAAAATGCACAACACATTTTTTATAATATTATTACACAGGCCACATTGATGCGCAAAACTGCATGACCACTCATTTTGTATGAACTAGATGAAGCTAGTTCAATTAAATAAAGTTTTGTGACATTGGCGAAGCCTTAGTGAGGGAATGAACGTAAAAATCACTGGAATATGGCGTAAGGGAAAATAAATATTGACAGAACTCAAAAGTAGGACATAGTAAAAGGTACCTTGACAACGCTCTGCAAAACAAAACAGCTATCACGAGTGAGTTTCTTGTTAAGAAAGGTTTAAGTAAAACTGTGTAAAAAATTTATAATTATAATAAAAAATGGCGCTTAAGTGTCAATCTTACTCGAGATATATCAATATAACTTGATTGAGTACACAGTGACTGCGTAGTTTTTAACGAATTTCAAATCACTGATACGAATTGAAGCCAACAAAATATGTGATTAATACATGCAGTGTTTCTGAACTGCTGAGTTAGGTGAGATAGTCAACCTAGCATTTTAAATGCATTGTCAACAATAAACGAAACGTCAGTACGAAATGTAGCGCACTATCAACGTACACGCGGATATTCTTTGCAACAGTTACACGTTCGATTGGCATACCTATCAGTCTATAAATAAAATGCATACCAGGTGAGGTCTACTAAAAGGAAGACCTTAGTTTTGGTAGGAATTATGAAGCAAACATTCGCTGTACACTATTGCATTAAGTTTGTCATGTGGTGCTAAAGAGCATAGCAATGATCAAGAAAATCAACACCCATAAAATATTTATATAGTTCGGAGACATTAAATCAAGATTTCACTTTACGTTTCTGACAAATGATGTTATATTATTTATAAATATTAAAAACGGGAGGGGCGGAAGAATTGATCCCTTGGCGACACCTAAAGTTGAACGTAGACTGCATGTACAGAATGATAACATCATTCGCATGAGATAACGCACAACTTCTAAACCAGAAAAGGAATTCCGAACAACAACCGTATAATAATATTTTGTGGAAAAACAGTTCGTGGCCAAGTTTGTCAAATACTTTAGGCAATGTCCAGTTAAACCGAATCTACTTGCCTCCTAGTCGTAACAATATAGGTGCACAATGTTGTAAAATGAGCTCTATAAGTTGATTGGACTGATCGATCCTTCATAAACTCCCGCTGCAAAACCATTATTTTTGAAGAAAATAAAACTTAACGCGTTTGTGGGCAACCTTTTAAAACGCATTTGGAAGAACACGCAATAATGAAACTGGGCGATATTTAGTGACAACAGATGCATCACCCATTTTCAAAATTTAGGACTACCACCACTATCTTCGATAACAACGGGAATACGTCCGAACTAAGCTATATATTAAAAATATCCCATTTAAAATCGGTGAAAACTAGTCACGGCAACGCTTGAATTAGGAAACTTGGGATGCGATCTTCGCCAGTAGATAATTTTGGTTTTAGGGTCGGATATAGATTCCACCATTTTGTCATTATGGAATCTAAAACTCGAGAACGTACTTACAACTAACTTGAACGTCGCTAGGCTCTATGTTTTTCTGTCGAATTGTGTAACAGTCACTGAAATAGTCAGCGAAGCAGAAAAGTCTTGGGAGTCAGTATGCTGGGGTTGGAGGCTTGAATAGGGCAGCCTAAGCGTATCTTCCTGAATATTCAATGAACAAAAATCAATGCACTATTATTATTCGGTCGGTTTTAATCACACAAGAAAGGAAGAACAAATATAGAACATTATAAAATATGGTATATTACAGAATATTTACTTCAAATATCATTAAATTCTAAATTTTGAGTGATTGTTTTAAAATTTAGCCCGGCTTACGTTCAATTATACAAATGTGCTTTGCTTTTTTTCGGTAAATAGGGCTATTGTAATAATATAGTAGACGGTACTAGCCAGTTTATATGAAAAAAATATAACCGATATGCGAAGATGCCCTTCGGCTACAGGTTTGCCAATTGTGGTTTTCATGGGCCACCCCTTGATGATCGCTTCAGATTTATGCCTTGCTCATTGTCACATTAAGTGTGAGCGATTATTCTAATAAAAACATTGCTGCCAGTAACAGAGGTATAAAGTTAGGCTCATCATGTTTTATTTGTGGTTGTCTCAGAAAGTGGACGTTAGCACTGCATTTCATCTCTTGGTGATGGTACTTAAATATACCGGGAAGTTTGAGAGCGATTATAACAGAGAGTGTCTCTAGAAAAAAGTATTTTTGATGCGCCATGCTCCGTTATTACTTCTCAGCATACCGAAGCTGGAGAATCGAAAACAAGCTAATAAAGGCTTATTTATTTGGCTTTTGAAAAACATTGGACAAGGAGGTGTTACCAATAATGTGAAGCGTGGACGGAGGGGATCACATGTAAAAAAAGGTCATGGGGACTGGAGGGCACAAAAAAGTAAAACAAAAACGTTCTTCAGAAGACAAGCGGTTCAACAGATAATGAAATACATTTGCTTGAGACTGTAGGTCTGTCATTTTCTGGGGCGAGCAAGAGGCCGGAAAACCACAACGTTGTACGGATGATTGGGTAGGTATCAGAAAGGACAGGACGAGCGACGAAGAAATCGAAGGTCAGATACAAGTTAAGGATGCGCCGAGATCAACAGCACGACGTAGTAGTCACGGCATCGAATCGCTCAATGGACTAACCCGGAAAAGCAATAGCCATCACAAGCTAAGTGAAGTGCGGTCTCGTGGAAGACAAAAACGTTGGCTGGGTGGCGTGCGAAGTGTGAGTACTTCATTGCTGGGTCTGTTAGGATAAACATGTGCTTTGTGCGTCCAGCCTGTCTTGTACGTCTTACAGGTGAGCGGTATGCCCCAATCTCCAAAGACGTCAGCGTGAAGTGCTCCTTTGTAGCGGACTACTTGCACATTGAGAAGGAACACTGGACGGCGGTAATAATGCGTGCGGGAAGGGCTTTTGGCGCATTCTAAACTTGTGCCTAACCACAAGTTGCCTTATGGAGGCCGGGTTAGCACGTGGGTCCTAGTGCCAGACGGTTGTGCGCGCCGCTGCCCCGCCGTTGTCACCTTCTTCACAATATTGATTCCGTTGTTATTTTTCAGCCTCAAAGGAAACCAATCAGTAATAAAAAGAATGTATATATACACAAAATATGTACTATTGTTACATTAGTACATATTTTGTGTATATATACATTCTTTTTATTACTGATTGGTTTCCTTTGAGGCTGAAAAATAACAACGGATCAATATTGCGAAGAAGGTGACGACGGCGGGCAGCGGCGCGCACAACCGTCTGGCACTAGGACCCACGTGCTAACCCGGCCTCCATAAGGTAACTTGTGGTTAGGCACAAGTTTAGAATGCGCAAAAAGCCCTTCCCTGCACGCATATTACCGCCGTCCAGTGTTCCTTCTCAATGTGCAAGTAGTCCGCTACAAAGGAGCACTTCACGCTGACGTCTTTGAGATTGGGGCATACCGCTCACCAGCAAGACGTACAAGACAGGCTGGACGCACAAAAGCACATGTTTATCCTAACAGACCCAGCAATGAAGTACTATCACACTTCGCACGCCACCCAACCAACGTTTTTGTCTTCCGCGAGACCGCACTTCACTTAGCTTGTGATGGCTATTGCTTTTCCGGGTTAGTCCATTGAGCGATTCGATGCCGTGACTACTACGTCGTGCTGTTGATCTTCGGCGCATCCTTAACTTGTATCTGACCTTCGATTTCTTCGTCGCTCGTCCTGTCCTTTCTGATACCTACCCAATCATCCGTACAACGTTGTGGTTTTCCGGCCTCTTGCTCGCCCCAGAAAATGACAGACCTACAGTCTCAAGCAAATGTATTTTATTATCTGTTGAACCGCTTGTCTTCTGAAGAACGTTTTGTTTTACTTCTTTGTGCCCTCCAGTCCCCATGACCTTTTTTTTACATGTGATCCCCTCCGTCCACGCTTCACATTATTGGTAACACCTCCTTGTCCAATGTTTTTCAAAAGCCAAATAAATAAGCCTTTATTAGCTTGTTTTCGATTCTCCAGCTTCGGTATGCTGAGAAGTAATAACGGAGCATGGCGCATAAAAATACTTTTTTCTAGAGACACTCTCTGTTATAATCGCTCTCAAACTTCCCGGTATATTTAAGTACCATCACCAAGAGATGAAATGCAGTGCTAACGTCCACTTTCTGAGACAACCACAAATAAAACATGATGAGCCTAACTTTATACCTCTGTTACTGGCAGCAATGTTTTTATTAGAATAATCGCTCACACTTAATGTGACAATGAGCAAGGCATAAATCTGAAGCGATCATCAAGGGGTGGCCCATGAAAACCACAATTGGCAAACCTGTAGCCGAAGGGCATCTTCGCATATCGGTTATATTTTTTTCATATAAACTGGCTAGTACCGTCTACTATATTATTACAATAGCCCTATTTACCGAAAAAAGCAAAGCACATTTGTATAATTGAACGTAAGCCGGGCTAAATTTTAAAACAATCACTCAAAATTAGAATTTAATGATATTTGAAGTAAATATTCTGTAATATACCATATTTTATAATGTTCTATATTTGTTCTTCCTTTCTTGTGTGATTAAAACCGACCGAATAATAATAGTGCATTGATTTTTGTTCATTGAATATTCAGGAAGATACGCTTAGGCTGCTCTATTCAAGCCTCCAACCCCAGCATACTGACTCCCAAGACTTTTCTGCTTCGCTGATTATTTCAGTGACTGTTACACAATTCGACAGAAAAACATAGAGCCTAACGACGTTCAAGTTAGTTGTAAGTACGTTCTCGAGTTTTAGATTCCATAATGACAAAATGGTGGAATCTATATCCGACCCTAAAACCAAAATTATCTACTGGCGAAGATCGCATCCCAAGTTTCCAATTCAAGCGTTGCCGTGACTAGTTTTCACCGATTTTAAATGGGATATTTTTAATATATAGCTTAGTTCGGACGTATTCCCGTTGTTATCGAAGATAGTGGTGGTAGCCTAAATTTTGAAAATGGGTGATGCATCTGTTTTCACTAAATATCGCCCAGTTTCATTATTGCGCGTTCTTCCAAATGCGTTTTAAAAGGTTGCCCACAAACGCGTTAAGTTTTATTTTCTTCAAAAATAATGGTTTCGGAGCGGGAGTTTATGAAGGGTCGATCAGTCCAATCAACTTATAGAGCTCATTTTACAACATTGTGCACCTATATTGTTACGACTAGGATGGCAAGTGAGATTCGGTTTAACTGGACATGCCTAAAGTATTTGACAAACTTGGCTACGAACTGTTTTTCCACAAAATATTATTATACGGTTGTTGTTCGAATTCCTTTTCTGGTTTAGAAGTTGGGCGTTAGTCTCATGCGAATGATGTTATCATTCTGTACATGCAGTCTACGTTCAACTTTAGGTGTCGCCAAGGGATCAATTCTTCCGCCCCTCCCGTTTTTAATATTTATAAATAATATAACATCATTGGCAGAAACGTAAAGTGAAATCTTGATTTAATGTCTCCGAACTATATAAATATTTTATGGGTGTTGATTTTCTTGATCATTCCTATGCTCTTTAGCACCACATGACTAACTTAATGCAATAGTGTACAGCGAATGCTTGTTTCATATTCCTACAAAAACTAAGGTCTTCCTTTTAGTAGACCTCACCTGGTATGTATTTTATTTATAGACTGATAGGTATGCCAATCGAACGTGTAACTGTTGCAAAGAATAACCGCGTGTACGTTGATAGAGCGCTACATTTCGTAGTGACGTTTCGTTTATTGTTGACAATGCATTTAAAATGCTAGGTTGACTATCTCACCTAACTCAGCAGTTCAGAAACACTGCATGTATTAATCACATATTTTGTTGGCTTCAATTCGCATCAGTGATTTAAAATCCGTTAAAAACTACGCAGTCACTGTGTACTCAATCAAGTTATATTGATATATCTCGAGTAAGATTGACACTTAAGCGCCATTTTTTATTATAATTATAAATTTTTTACACAGTTTTACTTAAACCTTTCTTAACAAGAAACTCACTCGTGATAGCTGTTTTGTTTTGCAGAGCGTTGTCATGTACCTTTTACTATGTCCTACTTTTGAGTTCTGTCAATATTTATTTTCCCTTACGCCAAATTGCAGTGATTTTTACGTTCATTCCCTCACAAAGGCTTCGCCAGTGTCACAAAACTTTATTTAATTGAACAGCTTCATCTAGTTCATACAAAATGAGTGGTCATGCAGTTTTGCACATCAATGTGGCCTGTGTAATAATATTATAAAAGATGTAAGTCGGCATTTTGTATAAACCATATTTTTTTTCTATTGGAACTTCAAACTTTTATATAATCTCTGATTTATTCAAAAAAATCGTTACCTTGGGCACCAATGAGAATACCTCTTGTGTTTTCGACACATAAAATAAAAAAATTATTATTTTAACTCATCCTTAGTAGGAGCCTGAGAAATATGTCGCCGAAAAAGAACTATTGCACGTATAATTTATTGATCAATTTCAGCTGATATCCCAGAAATGTAATTGTAGCCAAAAGCTAAAGAAATATATCTTAAAAAAAAAAACTTGGATGAATGACTATGTTTGGGAGTGTCGACGAGAAGTGAAATGCCCACTAGCAAGAGGATAAATACTAAAATACACGTGTGGTTAAGTATGTTATTTTGCGGCAGAGTGTGCCAAAATTTAAGGGACCAGTCTGTAGGTAGGGGGCAACTGTAGTCCGCATATGTTTTCGAAGCTATGCAATGTGGCTGTCAAATACAAGCCCCACAAATAACCAATAATTTCTTCTTGCACAACATTATGCGAATTATCACACTCTAAGAGAAGTTAGTCAGTACTTTATCTAGTTCAAAGTTTTACTACGACAATCATTGGCTAAGGAAAAACAATCGAAAATATTTTATCTCGATTACCCATCAACGCAGCTGCGCTTTGTCAGGAATGCTTTTATTTATGAAGCCCGAAGTTTTCCACAAAACTACCATTCGAATGAAGGCAATCAACTGACTGTTCAATCTGCCTAAATGCTCTGCGCCGCCAAACGTCGGCTTCATGGTACACCTTTTTCCGCGATCGATACAAGGCGACTCGCGAAACTGCTGCTGAATTTGCCTCAGGGTTGGCTTTTAAACCAAATGAGCCCGTGGTAAGTCCGTTGACTGGTGACGACGTACGATTATATACTATGTTCATCGCTGGACCGGCTGTGTGGTAAAAGGGAAATGGCTGGTGGGACCGTCTATATCGCTCTATCTTTTGACACACGGATGTCAAGCATTATTTTGTACGCCCGCGCAGAAAGCGGTCAGGTGATAAAAAGAAGGTGTTTGACTGGTCCGGCAATTGGGCGGTAGTCACTGAACTGTCAGCTTAAGAGTGCGGGTATTTTTGAGAATGCTGGCTTCTGAGGACACCCACGTTCCGCACGTCGCTTATGATGTTTCTAAATCTAGGCACGGGTGTCGAGTGAATTCGATTCCGATGACAACTCCCACTGTTTTGTTCCGAATGCCTTCATTTTTTGTTCTGATCAGATTCCACATGATGCAGAGAGAATTAGGCTAATGCAAGTTCCGTGTATATCAGGTTAAAGTGTTTTGATAATTAAAAAAGAAGGTAAAACGAATTGTTGAGATGTCATGCTAATTGCAACACAAAATTACAAAAAAAAACAAATTTGCACAGGTATATTGCTCTAATAATGAAACCGTCATAGGCGGGATTCACGTTTTTTAAGGGACGTCGTAGGCGCTTAAATCAGTCTCAGCCCTCCAGGCACGTGATGCAGTGTGTGCCGTCATCGCGCCTTTCTTTTGCACCATTTATTTCATTGTAGTTCTTGTTAATGTTTTCAAAACTTTCGCTCTTGGCGAAATCTTATCAACCTCTCGAAGTCCTCTCTTCTGTCTCTTCTCTTTTACCTACGTGTTTTTCTTTATTTCATATTCTTGTTCATTTTAATTGACCATATTCAAAACGGGCAGTCTCATTTTTTTTAAACAAGCCGTAACATGGAGGTTGCGCCATCTATCAATACGTGCGCAAAACGCACTCCTCCACTTGACTCGGCCGTCTGCGTCGCTGTCCGCCGTTGACACTGGCAAGCTTTTTGGTGCTATTTATTACAAAAAGGGAGCGACGTCTGGTAATTTTACAATGTAAGGCCTAGCTTTGAAATGCACATTTGATGAAAGGTCTAGATCGCTACGTGCAGGCGCCGATTTTTACGGCCCATTTTAAATCGAGCCTAGGCATTTGAGACGCCCTTTAGTTAGCTGATGGCTGTAGCACAGGCCAAGCTGTTGCTAACATGCCAATAAGCTCATAAATCTTGCACGTGAAGATAGATTTACCAGGACTCCAAGCCACTTTTCTCCCGGAATCCTTTGTGCGCTTACGCTACTTGGCTACGCTACTTAGAGAGAGCCTGCTGCAGAAACGGACCACCCGAATATAGTGCTCTTGAGCCCTGCACACTTAACAGGAATGCGTTTTACTGGTTTTCCGTGGACCAACTTTTTCAAACCAAACGCCCAGCCTTCGACAAATGCAATATATCAGTTGACATGCGTGAGTATTTTGGGGAGAAGGAGGCAAAATACGAATCTGATCGCCTGTAAGGAGTGATGCAACCATAACAATCACGGTGTCGCTACGTCGCGGGACTAAATGTTTTAATAAATGTTAAATATTTATTCTAAGAATTTAATAATTTTCGTTTGTACGTGTTGGCTAGCTTTTTGTACTGCTACAATGTTCTTTTTTTTTTATTTTAGTGAGGCGGATGGCGTAAAAAATTGTCGCAGCAAAGTAGAGAATCTGACTGCAGGTTGAACTGCGGTCCTGGCTGAGGTTCGGACGGTCTGGGAACAACGACTAACTAATATGCTTCAAAAACTAAAATAAATTCCTTATCATGAAGAATGCCAATACGAAAACCTTCGAATGCGACGACTGTACCCAATTCAAGGCCTAGCAAGCTTGTTGGTTTTTAGCTACTCCATCTCGAATCCATATGTCCTGATAAACGGCAGCACTTATTTGAAAAACAAGATAATAATTAAGTCACACCTGCGTGCCCAAACAAAGCAGAAATATGGCTGTAGCCATCTGCCCTGCTTGCGTCTGTGTGTGCACTAGAACACCTTTCCGTGAACGTTGACGAGAGTAAAAGTGCAAGAAGGTATACTAGGCGCTCCTTGGAAAGAGATCGTGCGTGTCCAACTTTCTTAAATGCGAAACCCACAAAGTTGAACATGTATACCCTCTGTCTGCTGGGTTTGAGAATAACTTCTGGATAGCACTAACTTAAAAGCTGAACCTTTCCACACAAAATGAGAATGCTGAATTAATGTGAGTGCGTCTCTTTTACATCAGAATTTAAACGTCTAGAATATTATTTTTTAGAAACCTTCTCTTGCCTTTATTTTTTCTTCACTATCAATGAATTGCTGTTGCCTGCAGTTCTACAGTGTTTCTCTAAAGTGCACTAGCGCATTAGTACTCCGCGGCAAAGTTTAAAGACCCGACGCTTACGGTCTACCTCGCTGGTCAGCTTGACCCTGTGCAGTGGAAACATATCAAGTCATTTTCAGTGTTATGTGCCTAATGTCAAGGAAATTTTATAAGTTCTTTTTCTCTCAAAGATGCTGATTATGCGTGCATATTAACACTGTCCCTGCATCTAATGCGCAAATCAAAATATTTTTTTTATTAAACACTCAATTTATTTTAACTGCATTTCGCGAAGGATTCCTGTTTATGAACAAAATTGCAAAATTAGTACACGTTTAGTAGACTCCATCTTCAGATTCGTCTGGTGATATTGTTTTTAAAGACTGCGGTGGTAGCACTGAGCAATGCCGCGTCTGTATATTATTGAACGTTTCTAGATACTGTCATTTGTAGAAGTTCCACAAAGTCTCGCAGACGCCCCCCCCCCCCCCCCCCCCCGGGCCTCTCCCACATGTTTGAAAACCCCAAAATGTATGCAACAAATATGATACATGAAACAACTAAAGAACAGGGTGGTGACAAACGTTAGATAAATTAGACGTTAGCGGGGTGGGGCCTGTTGTGTTGATGGAAGTTTGCACATTGACCTCATTAAGTTACATCGACTCACTGACGTTTTTAACGCTCTGTCTCCACGTTCCACGTCGCCCATTTTACTGCCTTCCTCCAAAGTTAGGAGGCGACATTTATCACTGGCGACACGGAAACATCCGGGAACTGCTTTGAGCGCGACAATGAACGACCCCACTCTTCAAGAAGGCGGTACGTGTAGAAACGCTGGGGTTCTGCAGTAAACACTGCTAATAAAGTAACTCTGTTCGCAAATTCATACGAGACAGGAACCCCCTCTCCCAGGACATGCATCCCCAGTAAAGTAACTAAATATCGAAGTCAAAGTATCGCCTTCTTTCCTTTCACTCGCAACTCTTCATTGCCCAATGAAAGATCAGATTTGCAAAACTTTCACTGCGACGCTTGGAGTGCAGGGTTTGGGGCGGGATATATTTTTTGCTCTGCTTTCAGGAAATGTGGGTCCTACACAAAATACTGACGAGCAGGATGCTTTTTGAACCTTCTGACATTGTGTGTGGCGTCTATAACTGCGCTCTTCTATCTAACTCAAGCGCACTTTCATAAGTGGTCGTTTACAAGCGTACAACAGGACAACAAACGACGCAGAGCGCGCGTGCGCGCTTGCGAGAGACATAGGGGACTCACAAGTGCTCCCCGCGTGCGCAATGAACCGCCCCTTCCTATTGGCGCGCCCGGCGCATCTCCTGGAAGATTAACACTCGCTTCCCAGCAATACTTGAAGTAAAACAGATTGAGACCGTTGCAACACCTCTGCTCCGCAAGCCGACCATGTATACTTCGTTTCAGCTTGGGTCCAGACACAGCCGATGCTACAAGCGCGAGCTCCGGGCTTTCAGCGTCCCTGCCAAGCACGCGCGCTCGTCCAGTGCAAGAACTGTTCAGGGCCACATGCTCGCGCTCGTAGCATCGACTGCGTCTGGACCCAAGCTGAAACGAAGTATAGACGTTCTCGTCTCAGTAATTGTCTGACCGGTCGACAAAGGGCGCGGACGCACTCGCTGCTTTGGGTTGCTTCAATTTAGTTAGTTTTAGTTTCAACGTTCACGCGGCTGTGTTATTGCTCCATGTCTTTTTTTTTTTTTTTGCTTAATTTTGTGATACAAATATTTCCCTCGTGGCTCTCAACCAACAAAACAGTGGTACCGAGCCACTTTTAGTACTACAAATTAGTTTCGAGCCTAAATTGCGGGCTTTTTTATGGACACCTTCGATGCCTCGGATTACGTTCATCGTTAATTTCGGCCATGGTCGTGGTATAACGACTGAACTGGTGTTCAGAGAGGATTATAACCGCCTACGGCAGTACCTGATGACGCTAGTTTCCAGAAAAACAAATTACGCAAATGTGAAGAAGCGGGGCGGCAGCTTAATTAGCAATGTGCTGAATCTGAAAAAAAAGAAACAGATTGACTTGCGAGTTTACTATTCACTGTTCTGTTTTCGCGAACACCCAACTTTATGTGAGCTTCGCCGACTAAAAACGTATCGTATAATGACTTCTGGAGTCTATAAATACATCTGTGATTTTGTCGGCCTGTCTGATATAAGGAAATTAAGTACCGCATAAAAATTTCGACACTACCGTCTAGGCCCAGCAGGAAGTTTTGTTGAGTTAGCGGCCCTGCTAAAGTACTCATTAGCAGCATTTTAGAATTTCGGTCTTACAAAATAAACTATTTAATATAGGGACATCCGCTTACGGCGTATTAAATGGTGACTGACAGGCCTGTCAAATTAAGTCTGACACTTGTGTTCAATAGAATTGGCCAAATGAAATCAGAGGGCCGATTTGACTGCAGTTTAATGGTAGATGCCAGATAATGGCCATTGTAAACATATTTTTTACATTTGCATTTTTTATAGTTTGGCGTCACATGCCATTAATAGTATTAAATGTCTATTCACCACCGACACCGCTTCACTCGGCTGTTTTTTTTTTAATGCAAAATGCTTTTTTTTGCCTTCAAATACTTAGGCCTACAGACACTGGCAAGTTTCAGAACAGCGTACGCAAAATCATGGTGTATACACACACAAAACAATCGCGCCGTTCCCACTGTGTGTGCGTTACGTTTTAGGCTTGGCACATGGAGACGACACTATATCTTTGCGAACAGCAAGATTTCGTAAAGGCTACTCTAAAAACTCACCACTTTTAACTTGTTTGTGACAGTTTTAGGCGCGGAAAGTCTCACCTTTTGTGTTAAAATAAATTAAGGGAATTGAACTCGTCTTAAGACAATCATTAAATCACACGAAAGAACGGCGACATAGGACAAAGCACGATTTTAGAGTTTCTTAAGATTAAGAAACAAACAGATAAAGTAAATGTTTAAATCGAAAGAACGATTCATAACATCAAACACATGAACATGTGCTATTTTGAAAACATATCGACTCATGTTGACGCACTATTATTCCTATAGCATCAAACAAAATGTAAGTTAAACTTTCGTTCCAGTCTTCTCCGTGGGCTTTCTCCCATAATCAACAGGAACTATTTTCGATCTATTCTGAACACAATGGACGCTGCTCTCAGGAAACGCAAATAACCTCCTTCGCTGACTTTCCTTTTCTTTTTTTATTATCAGTTTATGACATATGCGCGATCATAAATATATCCGCTTCTTACTCTGAACATTCCGCCATCCCAAGTTTTCAATTGTCCGAAATAGTTTACCCCTCAAACCTGCCCTGTCTTGGTCATTAACATAATCGGTGTGGTTCAGTACTAACGCTGACTCCTGCGCCTTATCCTCCCACTCATTCGGTACACGTACGAGAAAATAGTCAAACAATACTACAAAGTCAATTGCAGAATTTGCAGACCTTATGGTGGCGGGCAATTATATCAGCATTTGGGTATAGGACTACATTTTACAAACTAAGGCAAGAAAGAGCTGTGAAACGGGACGAAAAACATGAATACAACGTAACCGCCAAGGCGCGAAGCGGGGAGCGGAGCGACGAGTTGAAGCAGCCTAATGGCGGCCGCGTCACGAGATTCCAAGATGGCAGCGCTCATGCGAGGATGAAAAGGTCTATACAGTTACTCTGATCACCAGGCGCTTGAAGCGCCACTCATTTTTGCGTTCTGCGGTGAGTCCCCGACACAGCAGTTCAGAGAGTAACCGCAGCGTACAAGATATGTGACATTTCATTCATTGCAGACATTTCATTCATTCATTCATTGCAGAAGCCAGAGATCCTGGGTTCGATCCCAACACCCGCCCATTTTGATCTGGATGAGCATCGTACCGCCGTGTGGTCGTGTATCACTACTGCGCGGTGCACGTTAAAGACCCCCAGGCTAGCGGTTGTACTGCACTGGCTAAATTTCTCATCTGTGCAGCTTCGGAGACAACTCGCCCGTTGAGGCCGACTAAGTTATATGCTGCATAAGCACGCAAACACCCCAATGTTTTGGGAAATTTCATTCACATGATTATTAACATTTGAAACTCCTTTCCTGCAAGCATAGGTCTAGGGATAGCTGGAAAATCAACAACTAGTCCTCTTCAAGATATCAATACCTACAATGGTTAAGCTCTGCTCAATGTTCAGTATGCGTCTCATGCTGCATGTCTGCAAACGGCATAAAAGCTTATAAAAACAGAGACCTTCCCCTTCTCTTCCTTGTCGTTGTCTGTCAATATATCAGTCTCAGGTTTTTTCACAAAAAGGTGACAGAGATGAAGATAACCTGGTTGAAAATCACAAATCAGTTGGGCGAGCACCAGAGGTTTCACTACAAAAAAAATAGGTAGCTTTTTAAAGTTGTTCTAATAAGGTGAAAGAAGCAAAAAATACATCCTGCCCCCTGAGTAATGAAAAAGTGTAATACCCTTTGAGCTGCAACAAACGAGGTTGCTTGTCGCTATAACACCTTCACTTTTTATCACATCGTTTTTAGTGGATTGAAGGACAGACGAGGCCTCGTCCATTGTTGTGACATTATAAAAATGAACGTAGACACTATAACAGAGAGAGACGTTGCTGCTTCTTTCTTGAGCTTTTCGAAGAGGTAAAAAATTCTTTTTTGAGCACTTACTCCCTCGAGCTTTTGCAAAAGTTACACAATCGTTTGGTGTCCTCTTTCTTCCGTCTTCGATCGCAAAAAAAAGGATTAAAAAAGCGAACATAGCTTGCCCCCGCAATTAGTTTGTCTTTTAAAAATAACAATTTGTATTTTTTACTTTGTTGTTAGGGGACACAGAAAGAAAATGATTTGGTGTTTCGCGTTTCAAAGATCTAGAGGCTTTCAGGAACTGAAAGTGTCAAGTGTACTTTTGCTCTGGTCAATTTGCGTGGCAGCTTGGCTCTTACAGCTATAAAATTCGCACTTTTTGTTGGGGTGGGAAGGGGGGGGGTTCAGTAGAAATGTAACGATTTACAACGCACGAAGTTACCTAATACTTACTCTAGCAAATATGAAATTATTTCGTTCCGTAAGTACTGAGAAGTATAAGTGATTGCAGGCAATTTTATTACTTGTAACGGATATGAACAAAAACGGTCCAAAGTACGTTATTGTAGGGGTGTAACCATCGAGCCTACCACTTTAGGAGCGCAGCTCCTAGGCGCCCGTTTCCGGCTTCAGCGGCGTCGCCGTCGCCGTCGCCGTCGAGCGTAATTGGCGCGGTGCATCATGGGAAATATCCCATAATACACCGCGCGGAAAGGAGGGAGGAGGAGGGGGAGGGGAAGGGGAGGAGGAAAGAGGAGGCGGGAGGAGGAGGAAGAGGAGGAGTAAGGGGGAGGGAAGGAGGATGAGGGGGAGGGAGGAGGAGGGGGAGGGAGGAGGAGGAAGGGGGAAAGAGGAGGGGGAGGGAGGAGGAGGAAGGGGAGGAGAAAAGAGCAGGAAGGAGGAGGGGGAGGGAGGAGGAGGGAGGAGGAGGGGAGGGAGGAGTAGGAGGGAAGGAGAGGAGGAAGGAGGAGGGGGAGGGAGAAGGAAGGGGAGGGAGGAAGGAGGGGAGGAGGTGGAGGAAGAGGGGGACGGAGGAGGAGGGGAGAAGAAAGGAGGAGGGGGGAGGAGGAGGGGGAGAGGGAAGTGGAGGAGGAAGGAGGAGGGTAGGAGGAGGAGGAAGGGGAGGAGGGAGGAGGATGGGAGGGAGGAGTATTTGGTAGGATGAGGAGTTGAGGAGAAGGGAGGAGGAGTTTACCCTCCCCTCAGGACCCTTCCCTCCTCCTCCTCAAGAGCTGCGCTCTAGTTCGGCGTTACAGGGAGTTGTAAAGAGCTTTAATTTTTTTGTAGGAAAGACATTCGGCTCACCCATGCCAGTATGCAACCATAAATTGCCTCGCCAACCAGGGATGTGGAAACATTACGATGTGTCATAATATCGGACCACAGAGATTAATCACATCCGTTGAACAGACATCAAAAAGAAGTCATTGGAAACCATTCAAACAAAATCTTAGTATCCGATAGTTATCTTCAAAAACACGACTATGTTTAGGTAAAAAGAAGTACACCTCATTTCTTTTATTTTGTAAGCCTGAGCCTACATTTTTTTCTTAATATACAAGAGACGAATTCAAAACTCGTAGTTTTTTTCCGTTTTTTGCTTGTTACAGTGTATGTTATGCGATAGTTGTGACAAACGAAAGTTGTAAAAAAATGCATTACCTTTCAATTGAGTCAATTTTTATGGCACTATAATTCTTCCGTACAACGCATAACCTCCAGAAACAAATTTCGCACCTTTGTTTTGTAATATTTCAGTTAGTTCGATGAACGCATTATGAGAGCGATCCTAAATTGAAAACGTATACTTAGAAGGAGCACTGAAGTCATTTTTGGAAAAGGTAGTTTTTTTTAAATCTTATATAGCTTAAAATGTGTTAGTTCTCATATTTTCCAAGTCCTTTAATACAAAACCGCCTATTCATCTCAGTGCAAGAGAAAAAACATGTGGACTCTATTTTCTAGAGTACTACACTGACTGGACCAATGAAAGCTTTACAATACGCGCAGATTCCGAATGATTTTATTATAACTCGTTTCGAAGGCAGTCTGATGGGTACGCATTCATATAAGAAGCCTCTTTTTCACCGAGGGCGAACCCATCGCTTGCCACTCGCCGACAAGCGCCCTTCGTCGATCACTTCCCAAAAAGGGCATGTAGCGTTTTTTGAACATTCTTTTCACAAGGTTATACGCAATGCACGGCTGTGATTTCGGGTTTGTTGGGAAGCTTAGAGCGTCTAGACTGAGTTGTCATCACAAAAGGACGATCTCGAAATCGATTTCAGTGTCTCTTTAAAGATCTGTAATTGATAGCGTAGTTATCATTGATTGTGTTTTGTTTACTTTAACAGCTAATTAATTTTATTATTCAGAATTCTAACCCTAGTGAGAAATCCTATATGTATAAAAGATGTCTTGGTCTAATAAACGCATATGATTAGCTAATATTATAAAAGAGCATACAAGAACCTTATAAGAACATTCAAGAATAATATAATATTATATAAACCGTTATAAGAAACTGATGAGTTTCTTGTAACTTCCTATATAATTTTTTTATTATTATTAATTTATAAATTAAGAATAATGTCGTATACCTCCTTATATCATAAATTTCTTATAGATATAACATTTTTTACTACGGAAATGAGGCGGTTTTGATACTCAAATTAAGATCACAAAGACGTTTCCCCTGTCCTTACATGCATAGTAAAGCCTCCTATGCTCTATCGTAAATAAGTTACTTATCTTCAACTCAGTTTTCTAACATTGAGATCACAGGGCTGAACAATCAGAGTCCATTACCGAAACGTGTACCGAGATGTATAACAGGCACTTGAACCCCATACGCTGCATTAGTGTCTCTTCTAGAATTTTTGTTAAGCGAGCCAATACACCCCTTTTTCGAAACTCACGTGCCGATTCGTAGAAGGACCGAACCATTTCACAATAACCGAACAACTGACATTGCCGAACGTGCAAGTCATTCCACAAGATAGGAAACGTCGGAACGCGCCCAACGCTAGGAGCCGACGAGCCAATCACACAGTGTCGGATTTGCGACGTCGCTGCACTAATCGCCTTTTCCCGATGATGTGTTCTTCCTCCTAGCCCAATGAAACGCATAAAGTGTGCCGTGACATTGCGGGTCCACCATTGTGCAGAGATTCCACGGCAGCCAACAGAGGACAGGCCTTCGAAAAGAATGGTGTCAAATATTCAGGAAATCGATATAACTCTTCCTGGAGGCCCATCAATTGCTTCAACAGTCATGGCTACTCACTTACTCTTAGAGAACCCAGAAAATAAAACAAAGAAACGCAGTGCTTTTCGTAGCAGAAATGTTCTGTCACTGTTCAATTACGCGTTTCGATTGCCTTCGAGCAAGCACGTTTCGATTATTACCGCGCCTTCGCTCAAAGTCAATTAACGGCTCAGGGTGAAAGGATTACGGAAGAACTCCGTTTCCCTCAGGGTGCTTATTTTCTTTAGCTGTCATTTTTTTCCTTTCTTCTCAGTCTTACTCAATCTGCCCTCCTTTCTTTCCGAGTGTATTTATCTAGCACTGTCTTTTTTTTTCTTTTTTTTTATAGATGCAAGGCATTTATAGGCCAGCTTTTAGCGTTATCGAGGCCATGGCATGTCTGCCTCGATGGGGACTTCACGCTGTTGACGTCACGGTCCTCACGTAACGTCGTCAGTATTTTCGAACGCTCACCGTGACGTTATCACGTGAACACCATGAAAACGTTGCGGTGTGTACGTGACGTCTTCAGCGTGATGAACCCGAAGTGACACCATGACGCGGTGTGACATGCAATTTTGTGTAACGTTACGTCACGTGCTGTTTCCAATTATGTAACATCACGTTGCACCATGATGTAACAGAGCATCTATTTTGTGGGTTAGAGAGAAGGAACTGGCTTTTCTCCCTCCTTTTATCTCTCAGAGAACTCGGCTTCCATTTCTGGTGTAGCTGAGAGCAGCAAAAATAAATTAACTTTCACCTAGAGGGCGCAACTTTCGCCCTCTAAGTGACTGGTGTGCCGCTGAAAATATCCGCCTGGTACGGGCTTTGATCCCGGTACCCCTCCAAGACTAGCGAAGCGCTCTACCAGCTGAGATAGAAAAGGAGTAGCCACCAGCCGAGCAAAAAAACGTTAGCAGTTGCCATCAGTCTTAATCATGCAGTCCACCACCAAGCGTCGAATCTTTAATAAATAATCGTAATGATTTAGGGAAAGACACCACTGAGGAATCTATATGAGTAATTTACTTACCCCTGCGATACGGAAGAACTACCGCCCTTGGGGTGTTTCGAGTGCCACTTAAAAGAAAAAATTATTCGCACTTTGATCCCACGGATTGGTAACTGTTAACGTAAGACGGAACACCACTAGCCTGGGGTCTTCAACGTGCACCACGCAGTAGTACACGTTAAAGACCCCGGGCTGGCGGTTGTACCGCACTGGCTAAATTGCTCATCTACTGAGCGAGTGACTCGTCCCAACTTTAAAACGGCAGACAAACTACACGCTGTATAAATATCCCCACAACCCCAATTATTATTATTAAGCTGTAAGTAACCATTCCGAGCATACACGTCCGAACCCCAAGAGCTCCCCCGACTGAGAAGGCGTAGATTCTTTCGAAGCGTCCTCCTGCCGTCGTCGTCTCTTCAAGGAAAAGCGATGAAAACTACAATAAGGTTCACTCCGTACGCCTCTCTCCAGGGAGAATAAGAAAGTGAGAATAATAGATTCTCAGTCCCAATTAGCAGTCTCTCGGGCACATGTGGTAATAATCTCAGGAGCAGCGGACAAAGGCGGTCGCCGGAGAGACTCCCCGCTGCTGACCGTCTGAATAAGTAATGACGGTGATCTGCGCAGATCTCGTCTCGCGTCGCTAGGACGGCGAGAAAACGTGAGACCACAACAGTGAGGTTCACCCCTGAGCTGACAGTGTGGCGGGCGCTAAGCACTCGCCAGACCAATCAGACTGTCTTTCTTGCATCATCTGACCCTCCCACTCTGCGTGTGGGGTATGAGCGGGACCGTGATCATGTGGCAAAAATAAACGTGACACTGGTCCAACGAAAACTTTCCTTTTAGAACAATGTCAGCCTAGGAATGTATACAGACCATAGCGAATATCGTCTCGCGGGTTGATGTTTGGTCGTAACGGCTGCAACGGCAGCCGCCGTGCTGCGGTCGCGACGCTTGGCGTTAGATGACTTCCGTCCTACAAAGCAATTCTCTCGGCCACTCCGAAAGCCGGGAACTGTGGTGGCTGGCGTTGGCTCTCATAACACGTTGATTTCCCCGGCGACGGCAATCCCTTTCACGCCCCATTCAACCTTGACTTTCTCTGGAATCATTTTTGACGCAGTGATACTGAGCAAATATGCTTATTGATCTGCAAATAGTTACGGTATACCGTTTGGGTATACTTCAATTATTTTTGTCTTCTCCACTCTCTTTGGTAATCACAAATCACCGAGGACAAACTTATCAGTGACTTTCATCTTTAAAGACCTGTATTTCATGAAATGCTATTTTTAAGAAACATTCTCTAAACTGTGTTTATAATGCATTAAAACGTCGCTTCCAGAAGTACAGAACATACTGTTTATGAATTGCCGCGCTACATTTAGGGAAGAATTAGCCGTCACCAAACCTGATCTCATGTGACGCTGTGGTAGCACGTGTAATATAATATCTGTTTCAAGGCATGAGAGCTACCATGGCTTGAAGCAAAAATTAAGTCAAATTCCATAGTATCAGATGTCTAGACATCTGATACCATACAATCGGCGTCAATTTCCAAGCCGGCAAAAGTAACACCACGCGATCTGACATCATCTGGCGTTGTCACGTGACCTGGCATCGCGATATGAAGTTCTGGTGTCACGAGACCCCTGGACATCACGTGACCTCGATTTCCCCGCTAAATTTGGCAGCAAAATGCACGTGCGGACGAAATGATGGGCAAAGTACTGAGCATTGGAGTTCCATTAAAACATATTACATTCTATAAACATTCCTTACAAAACATGATTCACCTCACTTGAGTTCTCCACAGGGCAGCCTACACAGCTTCTAGAAAAGCGTTTGTAAAAGAAAACTGTTACAGAGTTGGGTGATCCTACTCCACGTTTACTGTGCCTGGCAAAATATCAGGTTCCTGTTACAATAAGTAATCATGAGAACGTGTAAGCAAAGTATACAGCGTAAACAAAATGAAACCAGTAGGTAGCGACACAACATCAACATCGCAATAATTATTTATATGCATAGTATTGATCACTAAATCTATTTCCAAACGTCGATAGCCAAGCGGGGCCTCTTCCCGACTGGGGAAAGGGGAAATTAAAAATCTTAAGAGTGAAATGGAGAATTTTGATTACGCTTCTGATTTAAGAAAAGGAACAAAATCTCTACTGCTCTAAGAAATGCCTGCGCATCTACGCAACCGCAAAACATTCAAAGAGCCAATCTCTGCATCTATGAAATCAGCTCGGCGAATGATGAGGCGGAACATCCATTTACACCTAAAAACGAAGTCTGCGCTGTGGGATTCCGCAATGCAAACCGCCATGCTTGCATTGCGTAATGCCACAGCGCAACTTCATTTTTAGGTCTAAACAGATGTTCCGCCTCATCAATCGGTGTGCTAATTTTGTAGATCGCAAAGATTGGCTCTTCGAGTGCTTTGCAGGTAAGTAGACGCGCAGTCATTTGCATATAAGTGTAGGCATTGTAAAATAGCAGGTTTATTTTCTCTGTCCCCAAGTGATCATTATTTCGGTTCAAGGCTTGTTAGAATACGCACGCGCCTTTTATTTTTGTTTAGGCACATCGCCTGCATCTCTTGCTTTAATAATCTTTCGCCGTTTATATGAATGCAATTCTTTTTAGACCTCTAATAAAACGGGCACAAAGAAAGTGATGAAAAATGTTTTAATACAGACTACATTTAGATACCTAATCTAGCAACTTCTTCACGTTTATCCTCCAAAGTATTGGGCAATTATTATGACGTGGCACAAAATTTTGGTTGAACTCCTTAGAAAGGGTTTCCGTCTGGATGTTCAGGTATTCTCGACGAATAAAACAGTCGCCAAAAAGTTCTTTCCCGATACCCATCATCACAGACATCTCTTCGTCCTCCCCCAAAACCTAACATCTGTCCTATGCACTTTATATCTGCTGATTGCGTTTAACAATCATTTCCTATAATTACAAGTCCGTATTATAATTATAGGAATCCTTTTGTTATGCTTATTCATTGCGTGGTATAAGCTGCGTATGCTTTGTCTTGCCTTGTCCTGCGCGTAACTATTTTGTTCACACTCGAGCGTCACACTTTGTTGAATCAAAGACCCCGAAACGCCATCAGCTTCAAAAATGGCGAAGAGTTAATTACCCCAGGTTCCTTCTGCTAGATAAAAGTCAAAAACAAATAAAAGCACGCTACGTGCACTCTGTTCTTCAGGGCGGGCCTGCCGTCAAACTCTTTCTCACTTGCACTTTATCAGTTTTGTTTTGAATCTTTTTTTATTCTCGCCTAAGTGTCAACCTATTTCTCTAAATTTTCATTTTCAACATGTTTTCTAAAGAAAGGAAAAAGAGAGCCTTCGGATTTCCCAGAGTGGTTTCTACGATGCTGATTTTATATCTACTCTTGCTAGAGCTTTAGGTTTAAATTTTGTGTACTTAAAATAAGGGCAAAAGGCAATGAAAAAATTAGAGTAGACTCGGCCGCCGTGTCTTTTAAAGGATTATCTTTACCCGTGACCTTGAGAAACGTAATTACACCTGCCATGTCTCGCCCGGATTTTCGCGTCTCGGCTTTCCGAAGAAGCGATCGGCCGCCAACTCGTTTAAGCGAAATCTTAAAATAACGTGCGTGCCGGCTAGCAGAACGCCCGCTGAGTGTTTACCCAGCGACACCTTCCGACCCTAAGCTTAGCCCGAGCGGCTGGGCCGGGCGTATTACATTGTCGTCGCTAAGCCTCTCGATCGCCACCGACCAATCCCACGCCCCAGAGATTACTTGTAGGAAACGTCTGTACCCGTCGTCTCCCCTAAGCCGGATCGCCAGTCTAATTAAAGCCGAACCCGCGCGCCTGCAAGTTATGGCCGGCGAGGGAAATCAAAGGTTGAGCAACACCTCGGTCGAGCCAGCAGTGCCTGGCACCACGGCTGAGTGCCTCGATCAAGACCTGGATTTATCTCAGCCAGGGTGCTTTTTACAAAAGGTCATACTTTGCCTTCCTTATATACGTTATTTTACGGAGATAGGTTTCATGGCTCTTCCCAACACTGAAAAGGACGTCCCTCGTTGGTGTTGTAGTTGTTGATGTAGATGTTCTCGTTGTCGTTGTTGATGTTGTAGTTGGCGTAGTAAGGCGTAGGGCACCCAACATCGATGTCGCCAAATGCTTGAAAGAGATCGCCGGCCACCCACGGGAATCGAAACTAGGTCCTCTGCGTACGAAGTGGAGGCATTGCCATACAATTACGCCCCAGCGATTTTTTGTTTTTTTTTTGTTTCGTTGCAGCGTTAACATCTTGCTTTAAAGCTTATTTACTTTTGCGGATTCGCGGGCGGATTCGCAGCCGGGTCCGCGCAGGCGGAAGGTGGAATGTGGAGCCTGGTGGCCACATCCACTCTTCGCTGGCGGAAAATTTAAATCGGCCGGGACCGATATACAGATTTTCCGCCACCAGGCTGACGACGCACTTTTGGCGCCGTTTCATTAGAACCTTTCATTTTGGTACCTTTCGAGTCGCCGACGTGCTTTGGTACGTTTCCTCTCGCCTACGTGTTTTTGCTCAAGGACTTTGAAGTTCTACTGAACGATGAGACATATAAGGCTTTCGCCTTAATAAACCAGCACAATGGGTGACCGTGCAGTTCCCCTACATCGGAATGTTTGTCGTTTACTTACTGGTTTCCAACCTCGCTCCCAAACTGCTTGCCAAATGCAGAAAACAAAAAACGCCGACAGCGTTTTAATAAAGGCGGACGACAGAGAGTATCATCGCGTTAATAATACTTTCAATTGTAACAACCTGGGAGCAAGCTTGCCGACCAGTGTGCAAAAGGCAATCAATGGACGGCCCCTGTTTTTTTCACTGTTTTTAACATTTCACCACCTCTGAACTGAGCTCTGAAAAATACGCAAAAAACGTTTTTTGCGAAATAACATTCGCGTGCCCAGTGCCCTGCGCCCAGTTTTAGGTATGTAGGATTAGAATTATAATTTTTCAGGGCGTGCCAAATGTGCTCGTCCTTACGGCCTCACCTTGTACTCAATTAATTCGCAAAAAAGCCTGTAATTATGCACGAATTATAATCAATATGAACTGTCAATGCAAAAATTTGTTACGTCTTGTCCTCATGAACGATCGTGAAAAAAAAAAACGTCGTTGACATTTTACGCAGTGCAAGTGGTCTGAAGGTGTCAGCCATAGCCTGCACTCGTCGGCAGTCTGCACAACCTAAAATGTCCACTTTTAAACATTTGTGGGCTGCGGTGTATGATCCGGGAAATACGGTTCTTAATAAATATACGAGCAATTGAAAACAATTATTTTGAAAGTAGTAAACTCTATTCCCCAAGAAGACGAACAGTTGGCATATCATCAACAAATGTAAAGGACGTAAATGAATAAACAAAGAGTTTGGTAAGAGAACATTGCTCTTCACACTCGTTTGGTTTTTCCTTAATGCAACTGTGCAAAAACAAACAAACAAAAAACCACGTCGCATAACGTGTTTGGGACCTTAGCACACTTGGATAGTCTAGTGCTCATTCTAGGCTTACCCTGATCAAATCTGATCTGGTCTGAATGAACCTGTAGCAGTGTGAAGAATGTAATAATACCAGACAAGTGCTCGCGGATGCTCTAATTCCGGCAAACATCACTTGCTGAGTGACTTCCTTCAAGCTGCTCCAGGTGAATTTACAGCTTCTTCTATTTTTAACAAGACGAAAGAGACTTGCAACTTTTTCCGTCTTTATTTCCTCACTGCTCATCTAGTATTTATTGAAGATTCGTCGAGGGAAATATTTGCTAGTCACTAATTTCTAGAAAAAATGTATTATATATTTCACCTGGACCACTGGAAGTTCATTTCCTATGGAAACAAATACTTTGGAATGAAAATGAAGCCTTCGTGTTGACTTGAAGTATAGTCCCAATTTTGGTACTAACGTATTTTTAGTATTAATCATACTGATATTCTCAAAGTTATGTTATTTTATTGGCGTGAAAAAGCGGCGCTATATGTAAGGCTGCCCAAAATCCTCACAACCATATAGTGTTTTCTCTTTCAAATTAAATTATCTCCTGGTAACACACAGCACCACAATTACAATGACTTTTACTTAAATAAATAGTCCTATAACACATGAAATGTAGAATTTCGGGACGGATCGTTTAAGAATGTTTATGAGACAATAAACGATGGTTTGGGGATGGTGTCGTGTAAAGAACATATTGTTTAATAATTATCTCGCTATATTTAGCAAATCTTGACGTCACATAATTTGACGTCACGCGACGTCACGCGACGTGGTGTCCCATGACGCCACGATTTTTACACTGTGCCTTCACGCAATGTGGAGCGCAAGTTCGTCTGCTTCTTTTGCAGGGGTTGCGGTAACGTCAGAAAGACGCCGAGCTCTGATTGGCTCCGATTAGAAGGATATAGTGGGTAGACCTCGAAGGCAGCTTGCTTTGAGGTCTACCCACTATCCTTACGATCAGAGCCAATCAGAGCTCGTCGTCTTTCTGACGTCACCACAACCCCTGCGAAAGAAGCAGACGAACTTGCGCTCCACTTACAATGACGCTACACCTTGACGTCTGCCTACGTAATCACGTGACAAGGCGCCACGGTGTCGAATCTTGGCGTCGCGTGAAGTCGATTTCTCCACTAAATTTAGCGGATATAGCGAAGACATGCAAGAACGAACGAGCTGGCTTCCTTCCGGAATTGCGTGGGCTTCAGTTGAAAAGTTATTTGTCAGTTTAATCCGAATGTAGAGCGGTTGAGCATGTTTTGCGGTGTTAAATCGCGCCCGTTCGTGATGTGTATTTCTCGAGAAGCTCTTGGTGTTGGAAGAGGTCAATGCAATATTAAAACGACAAATAACCTTTACATGACATATATTTTTGAAAGCCCCATCAAGCAACATTGGCGGTCGCCATTTTCTTGGGATCACAAAGCATGGGAATAGATTTGAGTTTGCGCAGAACGCTGAGGCAGTCCTGGTGCCCAATACATGATCAGTGTGCGTGTCCAAACAATGCGAGGGCGGGTTAATTGGCGCAGCATCTCTAGATGGAGCACACTTTTGAAAACGGTCCATTAGGACTACGTTAAACAGAGAAATTCTGATACTTCCATGTGCACAAACCTGAGCAAATCTGCGCTTCCGCGCAGTAATGAGATGCGTCATACTTCGGGGTTCGATGGAAAAAGTGAAGCCCTGTTTTTCAGCCTGTATAAATAAACTACGAATCCCCAAAAGATTAAAATTACTGTAAATGTGACCCAAGCGTTGGTGATTGAAAGCAGAAGCTCAAGATCAGGATGTTACCCTAATGAAAACATTAAAAAAAGAAAAACATTTTATGAGTCGCCTTTTACCTAGGCGCAGTATCTGTCAAATCGAGAAAGACCTTTGTTACACCTTGTAGCAGTTATTTCAGTGAAAGGCGATTGTCAGCAAAGAAAAAAATGCATATATGTATCCTCCTCGATTAGAAATTATTTCAACTAAATAAATTGCCACAGCCACCCATAATAACATTTCTCTGCGCAGGTAACACTTTTTACTTTGTCGCTATACTGCTCTTCGTCATTTCCCTGTGATCCTTTTATTGTTCTCCCGAATTGGCTGTCGTTGTGTCTGGCGGAAAAGTGCACGCACAAAAGTATCTTAGAGCTAAGCCTTGACCCCAAACGTGCCTTAAAAGGCGACACCGGATATGAAGGGAGAAGAGTTATGAGTCACCGGAGCGTCGTCTGAAAAGCGCGTCCTTTGCTCAGTTCCGATCATACAATGGGACGTAGTGGACACTGCAAGCCCTCGAAGCCAATCTCACGCCGTGTAAGTGTCACGTGACCGTCCAATCTTAATCTGATAGTGCGGGAAAGTTATACTGGAAGAAACGGAGGTAGAGGAGGTGATGAAAGGGCGCAGAGGCGATCTCAGATTGCCGATCTCTGATTGGAATGACCAGTGGGCCTCCTTGTAGACTGCAAACCTACCCACTGATCATTTCAACCAGTGGTAGGCGCTCCGCTGACCACCGCTGGTTGCTCTTATCGACTCCTCGCCCAAAATTTCGTACCCGTATATGGGCTCGTTGAACTAGTGATAAACCCTTGTTTCGCTGCGTCATCAGGCGTCCGCACGTAACCACGCACAAATAGCGGGGCCAGGTGACGAAAGGGAGGCGGCTGATTGGCCCGTAGAGAGCGCGTAGCTTCAACTGCAGTATCACCTTATGGGCGAATGGAGCGAAGTCGCGGGATGTGTTCACGGTGCTCCATTGGGTGGGATGCCTCGTAGCGCCTCCTGTGGTTCGTGGTAAGGTGAAACGGAGTATAAAAAAACGCTAGGGAGGCGGGTATACAAGAAACACGACCGTGACAAATCGCGCGAGGAAAAAGAAAAATAAGGTATACATACAAGGCGAATAAAGCCTAAATACGAGAAAATGTCATTTGACCGCGATCGCCAAAAGAGAGCCTCACGACGGGGGAAGCTACTTGTCAAATATCTCGGGTGTCGCCACCTATACCCGCTTCGTTGTTAGAGAGCCTAGACTCCAGTGGGGGAGAAACCCGAACCATGAAGAGCGTTTGTCATTTAATGGCGGGCACAGCCTGAGCAGATTTGTCGCAAGTGCACGTGCCTTTCGTCGTCACGTGACGAAGAGGAAAGTGATCGGAGTGACGGAGATGCTTGCAGGTGATCAACGCTTTCCACACTTCCTCAAAGCTCGTGTTGTGAACACAGTTCGTAAGCCATGTGAACTCGCTCTAGCAGTTGGAGGCACTCTCAACTCCGTTCTCACAATTCCCAGCTGAAATGGTAGAGCCGTCCTAAGGGGTTGGAACGCAACACATCAGATGTCAATAGAAACCCAAGGCGGAAATTGAAATTGGAAAGAACTGTGTCGCAACAGAACATAGTAGTGGTTTACCGTTTCCTGGACCTCCTTGTATGTGCGTTGTTCGGTTGTCTAGGTAGTTACTTTGCTTACTTATACACAGCCATTTGCAAGCAACCACGCTTCAAAAGGCTAGTCATGCAACAGTGGATGTAAAACTCTTTGTTGTGGCCCCGGTGTCACAACCGTGAGCATGCCTTAGCAAGCAGAAAAATAAATTAGAACAGAGCTACTTATGTTTCAACGTGAGTTAAACGAAAAGTGTGTGTGAGTTATATGTAATACAAGTAATCCCAGGACTAATGTATGCAGGCAATATAGTACTCGTGGGAGATAGCCGCGATGGATTGCAGGAGCTAAGTAGAAGATGTGGAAAGAAAGGGAATAGCTTGGGCTTGAGTCTATGTGGTGACAAGTCTGGAACAGAGCCGTATATGTAGAGTTTGGCCATTTATTGGGAAGTATAGGAAACAAATGAGGAGGCGCCACTGGCCGAAAGTGGGTTGGACATGTTACAGGGCGTCTTCACAAATTCGAAGGTGGCCAACCAGAAGCCGGAAATTATACCCTGGCGGTGGTCGCGAGAAAAAACTTAATAAGTGCGTCAGAGCAACTCTCGGCGGCTGAAAATATGGTGCACCTGATGTTTCTATCACGGTCATCCAAAATCATGGTGGAAGAGCGCGACTAGCGGAACGATCGACATAATCAGTACGCCGTGTGCCGAGGACGGAGAATCTGCCGTCCGAGCGGTCACACCCTGTCCTAGCAAAACAGAGTTGACCGGCACATTCGTCTCTTACATCTTTCCGCATGATCATTACCCAACCATCACGTGCACCCTATTTTCAACCATGGAGGGCGACTACATTTAATTCTTACGCGCTTATTAAACCCATATACCTATGACTCAAAGTGTTTCTCGCTACCCCCGCTAGGGGATTCTTTTCGGCTTCTGGTTGGCCAAGGAGTATGCCAAGCCCTCTTTTTGCGTCTGGTGCACGCCCTGGCTCTGCCCGAGCCTCCCATTGACCAAACTCTCGTATACACGGCTTTGGTCTGGAGTTATGGTGTTCAACCACAAAAGAGGGAACCCCTGAAACTACAATACAGTGAAAGACATTCAAAAGACTACAAATATCTGGGAACATGTCTCAATGAGGGTAGGAAATATCCAGAGGGATATGAAGAAAATATAATACGAGAATGCAAAAGAAATTAGGATGTTTTGCAACTCAATGCACTATGGAAGTATAATAGATACGAATTGGTCAGCGATATATATATGAAAAGCAATAGTCGTAACAGGACTGTTCAGCGGTATATGAAAAAGAATAATGGTAACAGGACTGTATTTTGGCTATGGGGTAGTGTGCATGAGATCAGAAGTTCAATCAGAATCGAAAAGTTGACAAAAGAGTTTGAGCAGGTTATCACTGGAAGCGTTGACAGAAATGGAAATGAAAAAGTTCACTGAAATGGATGATACCCGCTGAGCGCTGAGAGTAATCAAGTATTTATACATGAAACATTTAAACACAAAATGGACAAACCGAACCCGAAAGCTCACGTTTAAGTACGTGTACACTAGGGATGGTGCTGAGCAGACTAGCTCAGTAAAAAAGTGAGCGAAATAGGTAGATAGAAAAACGTAGATGGAAGAATGCAAGAAAAATCACATTTAACATTGGACAGGCTACAAAAAAAGGACATAAGAAAGGGAAACGTGCCTGACAATTCACGTCTAAGTACTTCGTTGTTCGAGGCTTGAACAGGAGAGTTAAGGATAAAGATGAATACAGCTAAATTTCAAGATATCGACACAGTATCTGCCGTATGGCATGGTGAGAGTGGGACGCTAGAACATATGGTCTTGATGTGCACGGGTTTTTGCCCTGCCCTCCCCGAGGGTTAACGGATCTCGCGGGGCCGCTGGGTTTCGTTGGCGAGGATGGAAGAAATGAGTAGAAAGTTATTACAGTCACAGAGAAGAGGTCAGAAGACTGGTGGACGTTATTCACGAAAAATTGATTGAAGGAAAACCAACTAGCGTAACTGGAGGGCTGTGTTCGACAAATGTTTCGCTCCTCCTATTAAGAAACGGAAGTGACGGAACTTACGCTCTGGCGTCTGATTGGTTAGGGGCTAAAATGACGAACGTTCCGCCTTTCGTCATTTGAGCCTCTAGCCAATCAGACACGATATCGTCTGTTTCATCACTTCAATTTATTTTTAGGAGAAACGAAACATTTGTCGAACATGGCCCCCCTGGGGACAGACTGGACATAGGAAATCGGGATTCCCTCCGGTGTGCCTACGGCCCAAAGTCTCAACCCTGTCTCCCAGTGGGCCAATTCTTAAAGCAACACCGACTAGGATTGACTAGAGTAAAATTGACGACTCCCTTGGGTGAAATTTTTAGGTTTTTTCGCTCGATCCCACAAAGGCCGTCCTGGCGATATCCCACACTGCCTGGTTATAGTAACAAAAATGCAGATAGTAAGCGAATTGGCTGAGAAGAACGGGGGAACGAATCATAAGTTTTTTAATGGGAGAGGGGCTAGGTGGCTCCAGCTACCACTTGTTATAAAGGGCACAGCCATTAGCATGCGCCCATCCAGGCTTGACTATCAGAGGATCAGCTAGATGTCGTGCCAAGTTGGCCTTACGGTCTCTAACAATGCAAACGATCCATTCGGCTTTGGGGTTACGTTTTTTGGCACACACGGGAAGAGAACCTCATTGCGGCTTTTACCAAACTTTCGAAATGCCCAAGCTGTGTGTTATTAAATCAAACTCTAGTTTCATGAACAGAAAGGTTTATCTACAAGTTTATACTCGGTTGGCCTGGAAAAAAAAAGTGTGTTTCGAACTGTTTACAATGCTGAGTCCTCTTGCTTTTTAGGGGGGGGGGGGGGATTAAAGTTTTCATTTTAAATATCTTCACCTGTCGGGATAGGGACGTTTTCGAAGTGTTTTGGGTGACGGGACTGTTCACTAGACGTTAGGAAGTCCCACGGTAAGATCCTCTTTTCTTCAATATGAGCCCTGGTCAGCGCCACATTTTTATCGGACACCAAAAAAAAAAAACGATCAAGAACACCTACTTAGGTGTCAAATGCGTCTGTTCCATCGGTGCAGATCACCTCCGATTTTTACCTTCGCTGCTCTCCGCACGCAAAAGCTAACACTGGCGAGATTTTAATATCATACGCAAAAGCTGTTGCATGCGCAATGAGACACCGTCGTCACCCCTGAGCATATACGCCAAACACGAACAGCTTTCTGGATTGGCGCATGGTTACGATGCGCTATTTCTTTGCGTACGCAAAGTTTTCGCATACGCTATTGTAAAAGCACTAATATGATTAGCCTTCGAAGACTAATCAATCTTTCAAGAGAGTTGTCCAAAATTTCCCCATAATAAATATTTCCCGACAATCAGCACTTTGGTTCCAGCGTACAAGATGATTTCAGTAATCTTTGATTGGTTAAGTTAGTGTTTCTGCATAGAGAATATATTGGCGGCATATTTTTGGCTTTATGGCTCTGTCGAAGCAGTCCACGGCAAATACTCTACCAATAAGACGACCGTTAACGGTTCATATTAAAACAGAACGAGAACCAGCTACAATTTCCTCTAAAATTATAATGTACGACTAAGCCGAGCTAGTCATTAGAAACTTGATCCAGGCAGCTGCTGGACATTTTAAAAAGGCTCCCTTTTGGAAGAGACGATAGCAATTACCCGAACCTCGGGTTATCTACCTTGTGCCAGCACTTTTCTCTCCGGCTAATTGAAACCATATTAGATTTTTTGTTTTGTTATTTTGCTGAAAGGAATTCATTTTCCTAATAGGGCCCAGTAAGTCTCTAAGCTCTAAAGTACGCTTTGTTTTATCCTTAATCTTTAACTATTCTGATTTAAATATAAGACCAAGAGAGAAAAAATGCATAATAGAGCTCGACTTAGAGATACCTGTAATATGAACGCTGAGTACTCACGGCGACCATGTTAAATCAGCCTAAATGTGCGGGTAGCTTTTTTTTACTTTTTGATTTAACGTTATGTAATTACCAACCTGCAGATTAGTTCTCATTGTAAAGGCCTTTGTGACTTCGTAATTTTACTGTATAACTCAAAGCATTACATTTTTTCTTATATGAAAGGCGCGAAAGGCATTAAAGAAAGAAATGAGCTAAATAATTATTGCTGAAGCGTGGAGGTACAGATCATACGAAATTCGAGAGGATTCCCGAGGTGACAGTCGCTCGCCGGTTTTCGATTTTAATCATATTATTACTAAGCTTATATCAAATACTTTTCTTCAGATAGCATGACAGCATATTCGTCATTTTTAACATTTTTTTATATATTGGTATAGTATACGTTTTTTTTTTCAATACATCAAAATGATTATGTTCAATATCTTCATTCCTTTGAAGAAAATTTATTTCGAAAGGAAAACCTGTTTGTATAAGGCACTTCGAAAATTAATTTAAAAAAAAGAATGTTAGAATGATTTCATATAAACAAAAGGCTTATCTAGGACGAAATTAGCTTGTTCGCGCTTCAAACAAAACGAAAATTGAGACATAGTTCACTTAAGATACTCACAAATTTTGACATTTAACAATTAAAATTAACTCAAATCGAGACGTTGCGCACGTGACATAAACATATATAAATAAATTTCGCACGTTAATAAAAACTGAAATAATTACACTGCACTGAAGAAACAAATATAAAGGCCCTTTCAGACACTTGCGTCTTCTTAAGACCGAGTGTCTATGAACCTCTTAAAACCTCTTACGACGAGAGGACACAATGGCGCCATCTTTCGTATAGCAGTGAAAACTTGGCGGTCCCGTATATTCTCTAGTAGGGCACGTTGTTGGGCTAGTTCGTTCATCTTAGTTAAACATATAAAATAGTGCAAAAAAGACAAGGACAAGAAGTATACAGGACTAGCGCTTGTCCTGTATACTTCTTGTCCTTGTCTTTTTTGCGCTATTTTATATGTTTAACCGTATATTCTCTATTTCTCCCACACATCATCCTTTATTTCTTGGCTCGAAAAACGTTTGTCCACGATATTAATGACCATTTCTCCTAGGTAGTACGCACATTTTTACCTTGTAAATCCCGCAAAGCCTTTGCTCCTGTCTCTGCGCTGGCCTCGAACATGTGTCGTTGAATAGTTAACAGAAGCCCATTAAGAATCGGCCGGAAATAGGCACGTGAAAATATCGTTAAGCTTTTTTTTTTCTTCTTTATTCTTATCCACCGTATCTAATGCACATAAATCTCAAAACTGCTTTCATGAAGGAATCAGGGTTTTGTTTTTCGAACAAGTGTTTCAACCCTTTTGCACAAATGTCACATTCATTCTACACAGTTCGTTTTTTTTTCTTCGTAAATCGCACAACTACGCACAGAGAGAAGTGGACAGAGCTTGTTATGAAGCTTGGACCTCGATGGCTAAGATGATAAAGTTGATAACCTTCCTCTCAGAGAAGAAATATATGATGTTCTGTTCTGGGCGTCTCGTATGTAACATTTCAGAACTGTGACTGACCGCTTGAAGAGGCATCATCTCCTGTTAAATAGAATTTTTATACAATTAAACTTCGACTTTATTATGTTGTTTCGCAGCGAGATTTGTCATCGATTCACGATATTTTTTACTGTTTAGCATATTTATTCAACTCTTGGGGCGGTACCAATTCTAGTATTACAGACATTCTATTCTATTACTCTGGATCTCTAATTATTTTCAAAATATCCGATTAAGGAACACTGAAGTCGATTTTGAAACGTCCGTGTGACAACTCAATCTAGACGCTCTAAGCATCCCAACAAACCCGGAATTACGATCGTGCGTAGCTTATTTCCTCGTTAAAAGCGTGTTCAAAGATCGCGACACGCCCTTTTGGGAAGAATTTTCTTTCAAGTAAAGTGGTCGACGAAGGGCGCTCGTCGGCGAGTTGCAAGCGATGGGTTTGCCCGCGGTGAAAAAGAAGGAGTCTAATCCGAATGTGTACCTACCAGACTCTCTTCGAAACGAGTTGCAATAAAATAATTCGTAACCTACGCGTAGTGCAGGGCTTTCATTGATCCACACAATGTAGTCTCCGCGAGAAAAAATAGTCCACATGTTTTTCTATTGCCAAAATATGAAAGCAGTTTTGTAATATAGGACTTGGTATATGTGGCAATTCACACCTTTCAAAAAATATAAGATCAAAAACCACCATTTTCAAAAATGACTTTGGTGCCTCTTTAATCACTGCAGATTTCGCAGCTGCAGAATTGGTGAAAACGTGTTTAGCCCTATATGTGTTACATCCGTTGCGGGATATACTATGGGATGCAAACTGAGAGAGGCAGAAAGCAGGAGACGATAGAGCGCGGAGGCGTAAAAACACCGAGATTTGGTTCGACTAACTAGTGGGTAGGCTCAAAGCTAGCTGATTTTGTCACTACTCACTTTTCGAGCGCGCTCGAGCACCAAACGCCGGCCTTCGGTGTTCGAACATTGAGCAGATGAAAATGCAGCTATTTTTGTTTCCTCCACCCACTGAATTGTTCAAACCAGAGCTCGTGCTCCGGCCTCCCTGCACATTCTAGTCTCCTCCTCCACAACATTTTCTATCTTTATACATCATCGCTTGCACGTGACGACACTCCGCCCTCGTTCTGGTAGAAAGGGGCGTCTAAAGGTCCGTTCGCACTCTTGTAACCGAGTACGACCGAGAGAGACCAGACCGGTTTTTAAGCCTCTTGCGACGTCTTAGGACCAGCTCCGCTGCAGCGCATCCGGTCCTAAGAGGTCGCAAGAGGCTTAAAACCGGTCTGGTTCTCTCGGTCGTACTCGGTTGCAAGAGTGTGAACGGACCTTAATGAACGCCGCGGAAGCTTCTCTCTCACACGCCCTTTTCCACTTTATGTCTGACCAAGTATAGCCAAGGACGGCTTAAAGAGACTCTCGGACTTAAGTGAATAATAATTTGTTGTTTTTTTCGCAAGCGTTTACAATTTTATTTTAAAATGTTTCTGCGAAACAAATATCTTTTAGCAATCTTTACGTTTTTGGACGCAATATACGGGGAAAAAAGGGGGGGGGGGGGTAGCCCTGCTCAAGGCTTCGCGCGGTGCTTAGAAAACTAAGCACCTTTTGTTGAAAAAATCATTCGTTGGAGAGACGATTCACGTAGGAAATGTTGGTTGTGAAATTGTATCTCCGTGCCCATAGTAGTATTTATATCGACCATATATTTATGCTACAAGGCATGAAGTTGGTGCATTATGGTGCATTATAGAAACTAGTTGGTGCATTATGGAAACTTGCAAAACAGCTCGAAATAAGCGAAGGACAAGAACGAGAATTTAACGAACACAACGCTGACTGGCAAGTGAACTTGTTCCTGCGAGGCACAAAAAGGAAAGACATAAAAGTATGCAAAATAGATAAAACATAATCCACCCCTTGAGGACCGCCCTAACACTTCAACAAATTTGCCGAATTTTTTTATAAAAGACACTTCATCATTCGCCATTTATGGTCGTTGATAGCTTGGGTAATGCAGGGCGTAGCTTATCGTCTTCACGCTTTTAACTTCGAAAATCGTTTTTTTTTTCCAACACCCTCGTTGGCTAATACTGATATTTGGTTGGGTACCCAGCGGTAATGAGATGGTTGGGGACTCGATTCAGATAAATGCTTTTTCTAAGCGCAGAGCAATTTGTACAGCAACTCGCGGTGCTTAAATTGCGCCGTAATACGTTTTCTGCTACATTACAACGTAAAGCAAACGCACATATCGCGCTTCCCCCATACGCCAACTTCGACTCGACCCACCTTTACTGCTCGGCAAACTCGGTCCCCGATTGACTTCCTCTTTAATCTCATTCAATAATAAACAAGCAAAAAAAAACATTGCGGTGAAAAACAGACCAATATAGAGCGAAGTGTAAGCGACGAATAAATAAAGAAAAGACATGAAAGAAATGTTAAAAACAGAAGGACGAGAAAATGTATATACTAGACGCTGAGCGCCCTCTATTTTGGATTGAAGCAATTATTCGGCTAGCCTCGCCGCACCGTTCTCAAGGTCGCAGGAGAGAGGGAAGCAGACGACTTTCGTCGTCCGGGAAGCCACTTTCATGTAGGCGACAGTCATCGTAGAAAAGATAGAGAGAAAAAAAGAAAGAGATATGAGGCGACGGGCCGGCGATTCGCAAGCATCCGGTAGCAATCGTATTGGCTGAAATCAGCTCGGGGAGCTCCCTTCGGTAAACGGGCTGGAGCCAAGACGAGCCAAGTGGAGCCACCAGGCAATCAGCGGCCGGATGTGAGCGGACGTAGCGCCACCGGAAGTTACGGTGGCGACAGTCGAAGCTTTGTTCCGGTTTGTCCGTGCACACAAGGCGCGTCGTTGCGAACGTCGAATGACTTCTCCCTAATAAAAGTATAAAATAAAAAGTCGGGAAAAGTCAACACTTCGTGCGCACAATGTCGAAGCCGGAATCCACAAGTTGCGCGATCGTGATTGCGTTTTCTGGATTGCCATCCGGTTTTTGCGTGTGTCTCCTTGGCTATGTCGTTTCAATATTCAACGCGAGGCATTTATGTGTGAATGGGCTAAGGGCTTATTGCCTGAAATTATTTTCATATAATATAAACCATTATCGTAATGTATATTGCGGTATTTACTGGGAACACTGAAGAACGCAAACAACGCGCTACCTCAGACCGTTTTTGTTTTTTGCAATTGACCTTTTTCAGAGATCGCTAGGCGCATGCGCCGACTCTGGGATAGGGGAGGAAAGGCAAAGTCGCCATTTTTGGTGGCTCTCTCGTCCGCGTGGTGGCTCAGACAGTGCTTGGTTTGGCTCGACTCCTCCGCTTTCTCGCGGCTAGGCTTCTTAGTCGTCATTCCTCACCACAGCGCAGCTATAGGTTGCACAGATAACAGCAAAAATGGTTCAAATGCAAGATTTTATAGAGTTTCAGCAGGCTTTTGCGGGTGGTGCACGAAAGCACCTGATGTCAAACAGCCCGCCCTTTTTGCCCTGCTTTCAAAAGCCTATGACGCGAATCCCCCATTTTAGGTGGCTGGGTCATCAGTGTGATGGCGGGACATTCTGCTTTTAACTAAAATACAGTAAATATGAACATGATGGTAGACTTGAAACTGGTTAGAAAAACGAAAACGCAAAAAAAGACAAAAAAGAACAGGCAACGTCTCTTCAGACGTTGCCTGTCCTTCCTTTGCGTTTTCCTTTTCTTACCCCAGTCTCAGGTTTAATAACTGAAAACGAGCGCTGTTGATGAATAGATACGAATACATGAAGGATGAAACACCAAGGAAGCAGGAGTTTTTAAAAGAAGTCCTGTTTCCATCCCTGTCCTCGATGTTCTTTCCTTTCATGTATTCGTATATCAAGTTTATCATAATGTTCAACTTACACCAGCTCGCCTGAACTCTTACTATATTTTCGTTAACATTAAATGTGCACGCGAGGTTGTGTGACGTAATCATGCCGTAGCCGGTTCTCAAGTAAAGAATTACAAGATAAAGCTTTCCGTTCTTCAAGCGTGTGCTATACACATTCGCGTCTTACTTTCCTTACAGAACACTCTGCGACACAGCCTTGAAAGCCGACTCCTTCTTTAGTTGCTTGCAAGACGCGACACCAGTGACGATTAAGTGACTCGGAGTCGATGGTAGAAACCGACCCGGCGTCGGCGGTGTAGCCATTCTTGGAGGTATAAAAACGAACGAGATCCTCTGTATCGTAAACAGCGGCTTTTGTTAATCCTCCAGGGGCCCTAATCTCGTTACTTGGCGAAAAAGTTGGCGAGAAATTCGGAGGCTGCGATTGGCCGATGTCGCACTTGACCTTGGCGCCTGCGAATCACAGCCGTCGTATTTCTCGCCGACTCTTTCGCTAAGTGTTCAGATTAGGGCCCCAGGTCGTCCTCAGCCATTTCGAAGAAAATATGCACGCGAAACGAGGACAGAAATACACGTTCAGAATGGTGAAAGACGGAACAACGCCACCAGAGAACACACGTAAACACACGGACCGGGAGACACGCCAGGCCTGGCGCGGACGACGGAGAAACGGTCCCGGAGCCACCAAAAGTGTTTCGAGCGATTCCCGCGAGGGCACGCCACGATCGTGGCCAAACTATGAAAAAGGTCCATTAAAGTTACGGGTTTATTTTAGCGTTTTATCTATATTTTACGAAAACGCCGAACTCTAACATACCTGGCATTTTCATCCAAAACGGCGACGAAGTTTTGTTACACTTCAGAAACGCGAAAGGGTCCAAACGAATGCATGCATCTGTACACAAGATCAGCTCTCTGACATCAGGCCACTGTGGTTGCCCTGCTATCGACACAGCTCACGCGCAGACGCTTTATCTCGCAAGAATCTTTTTTCTGCCCACGCCGTATTGCCCAAACCTAATGTGGGCAAACGTGAGCTTGTTTCTCAAGACTGGCGCTGAAATATGCCCGATAAATCACGCTTTTACCTTACGACCTAAAATTTTTACAAACGGTGCGCGCATTTTAGAGATGCGTTGTACCTCGTGAAATTTAAAGATGCAGCTCTCTTCTTGCAAGATAATAGAGCAACACACTTGCCAGGACCCACGACGTTAACGGTGAACGAATTAGCACTGGGTGTAATTGAAGTCGCAATCTCGCGATAGTCTCGGTGAGCAGTCGGCAGGGTCCGTTGACTGCTTGCAGACAACTCACTTTGTCGTCCACCGGACACGCGTTGGCACGGCGCGTCGGTGACGACGTCAGGATCGTAGTCTTCCTCGTTAGCAGGAGGTTCTGCGACAAACCCCTAGTATCGCTGCTACTGGTGCCTGGAACGACTGACTGGTATGCTTACGTCGAGCTCAGATGTGGTCCCGCGGTTTCCTCCCGATGACCTCTTAGAAGTGGCACGCTGTCGTCTGCCGCGACCTTTGCGGTGGCACTATAGCGGAGGTGGGTGCGGCAGGCACTTTTTCTTCTGTGGGTCGCTCCGCAATTATACAGTTTACGGGAGCCTCAGGAGTAAGGCGTTGGTACGCCGCCATGACAGTTACCCTCGCGTATGCTCACCTTTCTACCAAGATTTCTACAATCAACCTCCAGGACCGCGGCATCTGAGAGAATGACACTGTCTCTTACGGAGCCATTTTGTTTGCCACTTCTATACCACGTTTCTCGCATGGGCGGATAGGAAGGTAATCGCACCGGTCGAGAAATCGTTCTAGACACCTTAATCACTACAACCCGTACGATTTATTTGTAGCCATTGCGGGAACGACTTACTCCGATGCATGAATACCATACGAAAGAAAAGCACCGGAGTTTGGATTCCGTGTTCCATGTGATAAAATACCTATACTCCATCTCAGAAGTTCCGTGCAGCGCAGTGGAAGCTGTCTGCTCTTTAGCCGATCGGCAGAGCGAGCACATTACAAAATGGTATCACTACGCGCTTCATCTTTTTCCTCGTTCTATCCGTTTCTTGTCGTATTTTTTTTATATTAGCCGCAACTGGTACTTAGAATCGCCGCTTTATAGATTTTAATTATTAACATTGATGTTAGCAAAGGGTCCCAGTCTTTAGATATGGTGTGTTATTTTAGAGATCCGTTCAAATACTGTGTTATCCATCATCTCCTCGTTGTTGACACTGGATATTTATTTGAACGCGCCAGGCGTGTGACTATATAGCCTGGGAGCCATTACTTAAAGCATCATACGAACGATAGCCTACAGACACCGTCCGAGCATTGGTCGTAACCGCTGTACTCGCGCTTCGTATGCGACGTCCCAAGCCACTCTTTGAATCGGTTGCCATGCGGCACGAAGTTCGGATGTTGTGGTCACTCGCACTCAAATCTGTCTCCAGACGACTGTACCACCTCGTCATTTTCTTAACGTTTCTACACTTCCTCGTTTTCTTTTCAGACGTTTCTACACCTCGTCATTTTCTGAACGATAATCCTCAAACTGACTGATGTGCCGCCCTCCTCTAGCTGGGCTCCTAAAACATTTGAAGCGACTTTCCTTGGCCTCTTCGGGATAATATAAAGGCTTAGAGAGGTACCTCATTGGTGTCTCAGCCGCTGCCATTGTTAGGAGGGACTGAATCAACTCTTAAAATTTCATCTACGTTTCGTCTGAATCGAAACTTAAAGCAAATTTTGATTTTCGATATAAAATATATTCAAACATCTCACGTGACACAACAGACAACTCTTTCTATATAAAAACAAACATTGTCGCTTAACCTCTCCTGATAATTTGTGTGTAACTGTTTCTAGGATCTCTCTTTTGCGTGTTAGTACATCAGAGCAAAACCAAAATTTCTCACCGAATGATTCAGACGAACAAAGGAAGGCGGCTTACAATGAAACTTTTTCCAGTAACGAGCGCCGTCTGCAGAGTTGTCTTCGAACTACAAATGAAGAGCATTCCAACTTGCCGCCGCCCGTCAAAATACATTGACATAGTGGCGCTGTATTGATCTCCATTGGCTTTTATGCCCGATATTAGCGCATACTCAAAAAAGAATCACCAAGAGATAAGAAATACACGCTAAGATAGGTGCTGAATATGTTGGTCGATAGGAGCATTGCCCTACGAAAATGGCTGCAGCGAGAAGCAAGGACATGGAAGGGGTTATACGCATGCGCAGAAATTTACTGGAAAAAGGTCCATTAGGCAAAGGCAGAGAAATTTTAAAGCATGCACCTTTCTAATCTTTTAATGGGTATAGAAGGAAAACACGTCACGCACCATAGAACTTTATTGTGGTGCGCTCTACGTAGCCTAGTATAAACAGAGGTTGCACATTTTGGGGTGAGCGCGTTGGTTTAGTGTCAAACTTTAAGAACTTTAATTATGAACATCTTGTAAACCCTGAGATGAGGAACGATAAAAAAACGGACGAACACCGCTCGTCGTTCTCCATCTCAGGGTTTACAAGATGTCGATTAATTACCAGCTCGCCTGCACTCTATCACTGCTTTAATTATGATATATATATATATTATTTTTTTTACGAGTTTTCAGGTGCTCTACGTCTCCCATTTTCGTCGATAAGAGTACCTGAGAGCGTTGTACTATCAAACTTCATGTCTGATTTATATTTCATTTGTATTTTCTTTCATGTGCACCGTTGCGTTTCGGAGGTTGTTTGTGCATCGCTACACCTCAGTGGTTGGCAATTCATTTTGCATTTTCGGGCTCTCGGAAGCAGAGTCAGACAGCCCTCCAAAAGTGAGGACGCCTGCTGAGAGAGAGCAAATCCTTTGCCAGACTCAAAGTGTTTACAGATACTTCACAAAACTAGAATAGATCCTACTCCGCTCATATCCTATTAAGCACCTCGCCTATAGCACCAAATCCACCCCAAGCGATGTGAGCCTCCAGCTTCTGAAAGAATACATGCGTATCCCGCTGTCGATAATGTCGTCCTTCCGTGCTGCACCGAGTGCGAGGGCAGCCGCCTCGCACTCGGCGGAATGTCACCGTGGAGTGACAATAGACCCTCCCTTCATCGCTTCCTCAAAGAAAGTCACACCTCTGGAAGCCAGCTCGTTTACGCCAACACATCGCCGCAGGTTCGAAACGCGGAGAATAAAAAGCGGGGCAAACAATTTTCTGTCCAATGCTTGCTTGCTGATGCCCCAGCGTTCTGCGTCGAGCTGGCACATGGCACGGCACGACCTGTACTCAATTCAATTCAATTCAATTCAATTTTTATTTTCAAATCAAGTGATACAAAATAAAGCGCTGGCCCACAAAAGCAGCATTCTGCTTGTATGTGGGGCCAGGCGACCAGATAGAATACATGTTGTTACAAAAAACAAAATAAAACACTCCGCAGCACCAAAAAAAATGAAAGGAACACAAAATTAGCAACATAAATCAATACAAAAAGGAACACCTTAGAGCATGAAATATCGGTGCTTATAGCCACGTCTACTCACGCAACCATAAAATAAAAGTACGAAATATCTTCAACGGTCAGGCTACGATATCTACAGCTCAGATGCTTGACACCAATTCCTTAGTTTCCTTTTTAGTGCCCTAGTGGATTCTATATTCATAAGGGACTCTGGGAGTTCGTTAAATAAGGAAGGAATGTAATGATTTCTATTTTTCTTTCCATACAGTGTGTATATTTTCGGAATGACGTATCTTTCAGTACGTCTCAAATCTCTATTTTTATTTACGGCAGTTTTGTAGGAACTACTGAAATAATTATTTGTTATTGCTACGTATGTAAAAAAGCTTTTAAAAAACAGGATGCCCAGCTTTTTAGCTTTCTCTTGAGTTTCCAATGCTTGATATGAAGTTCCATATGATATGTTGTTTACCATGTGTTTTAGTATCCTATCTATCGCTCTTGTTTTGTATTCTGAACAATGACCGTACAGTGTAATACCGTACCGTAACGCAGCTTCCGCCAAAGATTTAAACACAAGTAATCTTATCTTCAAGCTGCACATACTTTTGAGTTTATACAAATACGCAGATATGACTCGTAGTTTTTTTGCAACAGATTCCACCTGCGCATTCCACAGCATGTGTTCGTCAACAAAGACGCCTAAATATTTAACTGAACTGTCGTATGTTAAAGGTTTACAGCTACAATTCAGACACTGTACCGAGTGCAAGCAAATATTTGGAGATATTAAAATCTGTTTGTGCGGATTTCGAAAACACATCAGTTTCGTTTTTGCAACATTCACAGAAATAAAATTTGCAGCAAACCATCTAACTATCATATCAATGTCTCTCTGAAAAACAGAAATTGCTTCATCATACTTTTCATGTGGTAAAACTAATACGGTATCATCCGCGTATTGAAACATTTTTGACTCAAGGGGCAGAAATCCTAACCCATTTATATAAATGTTAAATAACATAGGTCCCAAAGTACTTCCTTGTGGCACCCAGAATTGGACTTGAGCCGGGCTGCTAAGATTATTCATTATCTTAACCATTTGGAATCTATCCTTGAAGTAATTCTCAAAAAATTGATAAAAAGGACCCCGAAACCCCATACTATATAATTTTTTCAATAATAACGAATGATCGATGGTATCGAATGCCTTTGACAGGTCAATGAAAAGAGCTAGGGCTATTTTGTTTTTATCGAGTGTTTCGGTAATGCAGTCAGCAAAATCTTCCAGCAGAGTAATGGTACTTTTCTCTTGTCGAAAGCCGTACTGCATAGGGCTTATCAGGGAAAATTTGTCGCAAAAATTATTCATTGCTATTTGAACCCATTTTTCGATTACGTGTGTCATGAATGGTAGGATTGATATGGGTCTGTAGCTCCCGACCTCTTGCTGCTTTCCTTTTTTGTATAACGGCCTTATCACAGATACTTTTAAACCCTTAGGAATATTTCCGGTGTGCAGTGTGTCATTCACTATTTTAAGCAAAACGTGTTTTACTTTATCGAAATTGTAGCGTATGTCTCTAACTCGGATATTGTCGATTCCTGCCGTTTTTGTTATTGACATAGCGTGGATGATACGCAACAAATCACTTTCTGTCATATCTGGAAGATAAGCTGAGTTGACGCAGCATGTTGGGGAAACGTCATTTAAGCTGGTCGCCGGTATATTATTTTTAATTTCTTTTACGTCGTCGATAAAGATTTTGTTGAACATTTCTGCTAACTCGCTGTAGGAACTAGATTCTTTAAAATGTTTTTGTATCGTATCATCAATACTATTTTTAGTTTTCCTGCCAATTATTTGGTTAACCAAGTTCCACGTTTCTTTCGGATTTCTAGTCGAAGCTTTAAACTGGTTTACATAATAATTTCGTTTCGCCAAACGAATTATAGCTGTAACCTTGTTGCGTATTTCACGGAACTCTTTTTTAAGCATGATATCACCAGGATTTTGCTTGCATCGTTTCCAAAGACTCTCCTTCTGATGACACAATTCTAATATTTCCGGATTTATCCAAACATTTTCGGGCCTTCTTTTTTTAATTTCACCTTTCTAGTAGCGCTTGCATAAATATCCTGAAATTGGTGAACCAGCTTTTCGTAGACTGTTAGGTGATCATAGTCGAGCAAGGAATTCCAATCGTACCTCTGAATAAAACTATCAATTTTGTTGCTATCTAGTACAGTTTTATACTCGTCCTCCACTGTTGGGTTTCCACGTATATCTTCCCCTAATATTAAAAGAACCGTTATATAGTGATCAGCAAGCTTCTGCTTGATTACTCCAGATAATGTGTTTAAGTTGCTTATTCTAGTAACTATGTGGTCAATACATGTCTTTGTTATTTTATCACCGTAATGTTCTTCCCGTGTATAATCCTGAATAACATTTTCAAGCCCAAAAGCAGAAAGGGTGTCAAGATAGCACAACACTCCAGGTTTTAACTCATTCGAAACATCAATATTAAAATCTCCTGCAAGAACTAAATATTTATTGTTATCGAATTTCGGAAGCAGCTTCGATAATTCATCACAAAACATGTTTAAATTTGAGACTCAACGTTACTACAACAACTCAGTTGGGAAACTGCCACATAGCCGGCTTTGAAAAAGTTGCCCCGATCCGTACTCAAGACCTGAACTCAACGCCGCCATTTCTCCCGCAGTAGCCACTCCGGGAACTGTGCGGCTGCACGTATCAGTTCAGGTCGAATCGCGCAATGGCTGATGGCGCCAACGTTCATGTTTTGACTCGTCGCTAAAGGGCGGCGCTGTTATCGGTTCTTGTTTGGCCTCGGAGGACCCGAGCGGTCCGGGTTTCAAGTGTGAGTTTCCCGATTGACTGTGTCAGTAACGTTGCCTAATTCAGACCGCCATATTTGCCCGGTATTGTAGTCCCCTATAGTTCGCCGGAGTCGCGAATACCTCTGTTCTTTCGGCTCGGTGCAGACAGGGCAATCGCTTTCCACTATATTGCCATGCGCCTGTACACTCTCTCGCTCAGCCCAGCGTCTGATGCAAGAGGTTGATATTATGTTCTGATTGCACATGAACACAACATCAGCGCACACAAATGCGTGCAGAACGATGTCTTTTATTTTCAGTTTTTACAATTCCTGTTCGGTTAATAAATGCCCAAAAACGTTCCGTTTTTTTTTTTTAAATTTTATAACGTGTTTTTTAATCGCTGTACGCATGCGTTCAACTTGACTCCGGATATTCTTACCGCTAAGGCAAGATTTGGATATTTATGAGCACTTTCTGCTTGAACAAGAGCGGATTATAAAGTATTCTCCTTGTAAAGTATTTGTTTTCTGCGAAGGCCAGGACCGTCTTGTTTCCTCTAGACACGACTCTGCGTCGAGTGCCGGGGTAGGGTGTTCGCGGGCGGATTTTATCGTTCCGTGCTATCTGTTGCTTGAGGAAAACCCAGAGTGCCCCAAGAAACACAACAGCATAGATTCCATAGCTTATATTACCATATGAAGGAATGTCATGTGACATAATATTTCTCAGCGAAGAACGCGCAAGTGTATTTCATGTTTGGTCATGGTTGTGTACCAAACTTTACATGTTGGTTGGCGCAAAAGTAGCATTACTTTCTTCTACCGCACTTAATCATTTCTAGTTTATATATTCTTAATGTGATGTCCGCGCATAACCGACAATAGCTTTCGGCGTTTTACATGCATATGGGTATACGGTACATTGGCCGTAAATTTTGCGGCGATTATTTACAAGAAAGATTGTCAGGTATTTTAGTGGTTCAATTATCTTTCTAAAAATGGGTGTATTTCGACTTTAGTTTCGTAAGACGTAAAAAAACGGTCATAATCCGAGGTTTAAAGAAACTAATTACTAGTAGTGCAAATTGAATTTTTAATTTGCCTTACCACGCTTTCAAAGTGAGAATACTTTAAACCACGGATGAGTCTGAGCATGGGCCAATGTTGAAGCACTCCTTAAAATAATAATCCTGAGCCTATCGTTTTGGAATCTAGGAGCTTTTTCGCTCCGTGTCATAAGAATAAATGTCGTTGCCCTCAGCAAAAATGAGTTAGCAAGCAGCTTGCAAGTTGCTCTGTTGTTTTTAAGATTCAACCGATAACAACCGTCAGTGCAGCTTACAGCACTCTCGTCCAGCTCTGGCCTGAATATAACAAGGTCATTGGGACGATCAGTGATGATCTACTAACTGACTTAACTCATAAATCACCATTTATTTGTCAAAGTCAGTGATTCTGCTAAGTCGGTACTGCCAGCGTGCTGGAGTATAGGAAAGGGTACGCGCCAGATGAACTTCTAATGGCGTTTTTTTTTTTAAATAGCTGTCGCTTAAAAAAAACATTGAAAAAATATGTTTTTTCTTCAGTTTTAACGATTTTTTTTTTTACGCTCGCGGATGGTTATTAGAGTTTTTGGCTGGCTCGAGAAGATCAATGGCCAGTATATTTATGATGTAAGGGATATTCTGCTGATTAAGTTGAAATTTGACGAACGCTGATAAAACTACTCAATTTTCCTATTTTTCCTATGGGTCTTTGAGTCGTATAGATGCATATGTTGTTGTTTTATTGTAAGGTAGCGATGAAAATGTGGAGAAATATTTATTAGGTGGCTTTCACTTAGCTCTATATTTTCCACAGCGTAATATCTACATTAATATGAATATGATTAAATCATATTATGTTTAAAAGGAAACACATGGAACAAAACTTTTCTCGCGTAGCTTTTGCTTTATTCTTGTTTCTTCCGGTCGACTGAAATCTGACACGTGCAGGGCCTTTCAGATAAACAAAGTTGTTACCCACGTCTCCGACCGCCAACACGAACAATGATGCAGTCAAGAAAAGACAAAAAAAAATCGAACAGACAACTGAGCCCTCCCCGGTGAGCCCCAAAGAGAAACAAACACACAAAAAAGACTCTACAGGTGGTCGATGCTTTGGAATGAGGAAGAGGCTGGGAGGGAAGATGCGGAAAAGCCTTGTGGAGCCCGCAGGTTTCTTTTTTTTTCGGGGGGGGGGGGGCGAGGGGGAGTGAGGGGGACGCCATGGCACCGGCGCAAAAGGTCGCAGGTCGACGCGCCGACTCTGTCCCTACTCGCACACTTGGTTATTGGTGGAAGACGAAGAGGTTCTTTCTTTCCCACGCGATCGTCTCTCTCACCTTTCTTCTTGGGCGCCTCCTGGCTCCGCTTCCGTTTGCTATACTCCGGCTCACCTTACTATGGACCGTAGAGAACGCTATAAGCCATTGGAGAAAATCTCCCCGAGAAGAGCACGAGGGTGATGTGACCTTGGAAAGGGGCACAGCAATGCTGGGGGTGGGGCGTAGTCACGTGACCGGTTCACGACGCTGGATTGGCTGAGATGACTCGTAGCATCCGCTGCAGTCCACGGTAAGACGAAACGCAGTATACGCCCACAGGCGACCGTCGAGAGCTTCTTCGTTCAAAACGCTTCGTGTGTGGGAGTAGGAGTATAGTTCGTTTCACGTTACTATAGACCGTGGGTGGCGCTTCGAGCTGTTCCAGCCAATCCATGCGCTACGAAGCTGTCACCTGACTGCGCGTCCACCAGACATTTTCTTGCTAGTAAGTCCGTAGGGCTAAGTTATGTGGCGTCACGTAGGAGAAGCAAACACAGATGTTCGGCTGTTGTGTTCGGCTGGAATTCGTGTTTGGCTGGCACTCGTATTCGTCTCACGTGTTCGACTGCGTGTTCGGCTGAGGTGATCGGTTGGGACTCGTGTTCGGCTGAGGTGTGCGGCTAAGGTAATTGGCTGGGACTCATATTCAGCTGAGGTGTTCAGCTGCGTGTTCGGCTGATGTGTTCGGCTGGGACTCGTGTTCGGCTGCCTGTTCGGCTAATCGCCTGTTGGGCTGATTGGCTGGGACTTGTGTTTGGCTGAGGTAATCGGCTGGCATTCTTATTCAGCTGAGGTGTTCGGCTGAGTGTTCGGCTGAGGTGATCGGCTGGGGCATGTGATCGGCTGAAGTGTTCTGCTGGGACCCATGTTCGGCTGAGGTGTTTGGCTGCGTGTTCGACTGATTGCCTGTTCGGCTGATCGGCTGGGACTCGTGTTCGGCTGAGGTGCTTGGCTGCATGTTCGGCAGAGGTGATCGACTGAGGTGTTCGGCTGGACCTCGTGTCCAGGTGAGGTGTTCGGCTGAGGCTGGTTCGACTTGTACTCGCGTTCGGCTGAGCTGTTCTGCCAGGACTCGCGTACTCGCTGATCGAACACTACAGTCACCGGCAGTTTGGGAAACGTTGATTGTAGTGAGTTCCGAGTGTCTCATAATCGCTCCTCCAACAAATGAGGCTGTGACGTTAGCCAATAAGAAAGCCGAAGGAGTAACGGAGCAAGGAGCCGAGTCACGATGAGGCGCGCCTTACATTTCCTGAGGTGTCAGCAATTATAATTTTTAGCGAACGCTGACGCTGCACTGGCGTTCAATCTGGTCCACGTCTCTTTCAAGTAACGCCCTAAGTTCAGCACTCATGCCTAGCTAGCTGAACGTGCTCACTGCCAGTTTAAGAAACGCAGAACGCGAAGAAGACCCCGAGCGTGTTATTAAGTTAATCAGCTTGCCGCATTAGCCGATGAGAACACTGTGAAGCGTGAAGGTTATAGGCAACGCCCTGCGTTTCTTAAATTTAGACGGTTTTAGTAGATCGTTCCGTCGACTCCGGTAACGATACCCGACACCCGCAGCCGCCTTTGCGCATGTATCGTATCGTTATCGAGTTTCCTTATCTTAGCTATCGTAAGTGTCGTAACGATCTACTAAACCTTTTACTCTAGGTAGTTATAGGGGTCTTGTCTTTGCGCGTCGTTGGGCCAGTCTTGAAGGTCACGTGAGCGAGCCATTCCTGGCGCCGCGAGTAAGAAGGAAAGATGAAAAAAACTACATACACGAAATGAAAACCGCTGTAAGAGGAAAAAAGGAGCTGTGTGAATGCGGGGGAAAGAGAACGAGAAGTGCGAAAGTGAGAGACACTTTGCTTCCGCGCCGTTGGGCGCGTCGTTGTGAATGGCGCGAAACGCAAAGTAGACGTGGGTGTTACGTTCACCAGGCGTTGCGGTTCGTTAGCTGCAACGACACGCCTGGACAAGAATACTGTGGCCCGCGCAGGTATTGATCCACCGTAGGAATACAAGACTGCCACCCGAAGGGAGCTTCGTTGGCTTTTTGAGGTACCCTAACTAAACGCATCATCGGAAAACCCGGGTTTTACTCTTTCCTGAAGTCTATTGATTACCTTTACATTCAAAATTACTTCTGAGGAAAGTAAAAATAAAGGGTATGCCGAAAACAACATTCAAATTTCCCTGCTCTCTTCCAGGGGGTAAACATCAAATGTTCTATTTCCTGCAAGTCCAGCAGGCAGTCTATAAACCCCAGTATTCTGTGGGCGTTTGAACGTGAAACCTTATTTGGCTAGGTGTTCGGCATTTTGTAGAACCAAGATAAAAGCTTGGCCGCGAGGCCCGACACTGATTGGTTGATGGGTGTGAGAAGAAAGAGCGTGGTGTTCGCTGATGATTGGTTGAAGGAGTAGTCATGTGACCAAAGGGGTAGGCGAGAAAGAGCTTGACCACCTGAAGGAGAGGAGCTCACGAGCATGCAAGGTTCACGAAGATCGCCAGGTTTATCAACCCGATTAGCGCTAGTATCGCTTCATTCTAGGAACAACCATCAAGTGTACACATAGTACCAGTTAAACCGTTTGATGAAGAGCGCTGTGAACGTAGGCATCTGGCGTCTTGAAACTCAGAGTATCGTTAAACGTTTTTGACACTAGAACGTTTCACGTATGCAGCACAATGGCCTAGACATTTTCCATAATTAGTTGTTTTCGTTTTGCTGGCGTGAGCTTTCCCAGCATTATTTTAACGCTTTCATACTTCTAGTAACCGGTCAAAAACAAGCCGTACTGCGCGTTTCGCGAGTGAGTTGTATATCTTCGTGTACATTATAGGAGCGGCTTGTAAATTTATTTCTGGTGAAGGTCGTGTTAACCGAGAATTGAATAAAACAATTGGTCAAGGCTTACGCCTGCTGATTGAAAACGAATACAATGCTAGGGACTTTTCATAAAGTTAATACAATAATTTTAGGGAGAGAGGTCCCATGCATTCCAACCACTTTGGAGCGGTGGGGCATAGACGCAGGCATCGGTGTTCCCAGCTTTTAATCCCGTTGGGCCCATATCGCTGGTGACGCCTTAATATATGCAAACAAAATAGTCCCCTGCAAGATCTGTACTTAACTCTTTTATTTTAAGCTTAGTTTGTTTGAAAAATAGATAGAATCACGCATCGTATCAAATTAAATAATGATGACGCGCGCTCGAGCAGCTACAACTCATCGCGAAAAAACACACCCGCCTAAACTTTTGTCTGCTTGGTTTCACAGCCCATCTGTCACTCTACTTCTCGTTCTTTCTCTCAAGACCTCCGACGTCGGCTCTCAAGATTTGCCGTCTTCTGCTCCTGTCTTTAACCCTCAGGTATTGTCGTCCCACGGAGCCGGTCACGTGATCCAAGTATCTTTCTTGCGGCTCTTTGAACCGCCGAGAGAGATAACTGCGCTTGCCCTGCACCCGTCCCGGGGGTCTCGAATGGCGTCCACTGCACCGTCCAACGTAATTGTCTTCGCTAACGGCGACAACAAAGGCCCCGATAAAACGCGAGATATACGAGACAGTGACAATCCACAGAAAAAGCTGCCATCATCAGGGAAGTGGAATCTGGTCCCAGCTAAACGGAAGCCCCGAGCTGATTCAAGGAGTTGAAGAAAACGGTTCCTGATTACATCCTAAACATAATGAAGATAGTAAAGGCTGCAGGAAAGTTGGCCATATATCTCGGCAAGATGTACTCGGTAAATAAACACATTGCTATATTATCGAAGCATAAAGTAGAATGCAGAGAATGCAGGTCTATGCACGGCACGCGCTCACTTTGCCTGTACTGAAGATTTAAAGTAAAGAAGCAAATTATGTCGCTGAGGAACGAGCGCGCAAGAAGCTATTTCTTTTAGGATATTTATTTAAAGCAGTTCCTGCTGATGACGCCCGTGCGGCGTATGCGCGTTGACCTACATTCCTCGCATTCCCCTTCATGCTTGGGAAAGTTAGGAATACGACTATTCACTGTCCCGTATCGGTGTGCTTCCGGATGCCTGGAAAGCGGCAATGCCGGACACCGTTCGCAACCGTCTTTGTCACGCAGGATTCTCTGTCGGCGGTGAGTCGACCGTCCAAACTGGGGACCGTGCTTCACTTTCTTTTGTGCTTAATAATTTATTATACTCCTAAGCCGTTTATGTTTTGACTCAACTCTCACCATCATTAGCATAACCGTTACCCCTCATCGCGACAAAGAAGGATTTCGACCCCGCGCTTCTCTTTCCCATCAAGCCTTTTCGAACTTTCGCACGCCAGATTGAACACACTACTTTCTTCGGAAACATTATGCTTCTCAGTTTTGACGGTCGCTTAGTGGAAACATCAAAGCCCACCATGAACGAAAAATCCCAAGATTCTATTAAAACCTTTGGAAACGCAAACAAAGTTCCCGCGGTTCACCGCAAACGGCGACTCTGGCTTAACCGTGTCACCCGTTTTTCCCATTTCCGCGTCCGCGTGTGAGGCAGATGTTGAAACACGGGACGCAGAGCTGATCAGCCGCTCTACACTCCGTTCAGCGTTAAGCTGACAGCGCAGTTGAAGCTACGCGCTGGCCGGACCAATGAAACGACGCTCTTTCGTCACGTGACTTGATTTTTTTTGCGTGTGGGGATTAACGGGGTGGGGGGGGGGGGGGGAGAGGGAAGGAACGAGATCACATAGCCAAAGAAATGTGTTATCATCTCTTTGTCTTTATGGCCATAAACAATAATGTTCCGTAATGTAGCATAGAGTAAATGAACGTAAATGTGCTGAATTACACGAAACGATTGGAGACATTTCGTTTCGGTGTATTAATAGGACGGACGGGAAACGTAAAGCTAAAGTAATTTCCTGCACTTTGCTTAAGTGCAGTATTGGTTGGTGTCAATTTCGGAACCTTAAAGGTCAGTTTACTTCCCTGAACACAAACGTTCCTCAAAACCAGATTGTTCGTTTGTTTGTTTGTTTGTTTGTTTGTTTGTTTGCTTGTTTGTTTGTTAATTGTTTTTTTTTTTGGGGGGGGGGGTAGGATTTGTTTGATTTTTAAGATAAAGCAAGAACACATGGAAGACGTTTACAAATTTTCCTGATGTGAAATTAGAGCCCAGCTCTTGAGGAGGAGGGGAGGGTACGAAGGGGAGGGTATGCCCCTCCGTACCTTCCCTCCTCCTCCTTAACCTGCTAAACATAGCGGGGAAAATTTCCCCGGTAAATTTAGCGCGGAGATTTCCGGCTATAGTTAGAGGGTTAAGTTTCCCAGCTAAATTTCAGAGGGAAAAATTTACGTCACGTGACCTCATCACCAATTCAGTTTTCCCCTAAATTTAACGGGGCAGTCACGCCAACGGCGACGCCGACGCCGCGAAATACGGAAAGGGGAGCCTAAGAGCTGTGCTTTTTAAACGTGGCGCCGGCATTGTTCGCGCCAACGGCGTCGCGCTGTTTAGCTTAATCTTCACTGATCACAAAAGGTCGCAGACTATACAAATATAAGCTAAGGGAGATGATAAGACGCCAGCGAGGGGTGATGTCAAAGCGACGAACCGATCGAACAGGAGATTCTGGGTACACCCAAAGGCTAGCTATTTTTGACTCTACGCATTCCTCTCTCAAATCTGAGCAAACAAAAGCGTCGCCTGATTCTCTCACAGGGTCTTGCGTTCGAACGCCGGGCCCTGGCGTTCGTCGTCGGCGTTCGAACGCCAGACCTGCGCCAGGAGCCAGCGACGTCCTCTTCGCTCTGAGCAAAGGGAGACAGCGTAAAGAGACAAAGGCAGTTCTGCCTTAGTTTCAGTACGTTTAAGACTGTGAATACTTTCGTCCAAAATGGTTAGGCGCGTGACTGGTCCCGAGATCACGTGGCTTCCTACGCGCTGTCAACCGAGGAGCGAAGAAAGTTATAGGAGCGCGAGGCGACGTTCAACGGGCGATGGTGACACGTTGCCGACGCGTGACATCCTTCACGTCGGAAATCGACGAGTTTTCTTTAACGTTGAGCTGCGCGCGACCAGGTCGATGGTTTCATCGACAAGACGGAACGCGGGTCCCCTTCGGACAAGGTGACATTGTTTAAACTTGGGACCAACTACGATGACGGGTCGACGTGAGGCTCCGGTATGTGGTCTCCGGAGGCGAAAGTTATTGCGAATGGCCGCTGAGGGTTAAAAGGTGACGGTACCATTTTCAAATTTTAACAGATTCTCTTGTCCCCCCCCCCTATTTTCTTTAACCGTTGCCTTTATATAGGAGCATTCCGCAGGCTCTTGGTCGCGTTTTTCATACCGTAGAAAGGCCAGGGAGAGAAGGGGTCGGCAACGGCAGCAGCTCACTTACTGGCACTCTCTGCCGTGGTTCGACCTTTGCACGCTAAACTCCCTCCCAGGGTTTTACCCTTTTCACTTTCTCTCTTCGTGGCTTATATTCGTTGTTGGGTTCTTTGGTGATCCCACATTGCTGACATTTAGTCCCGCGGTTTCCTTTTCTCCCATGGTTTCAAGCGTCTTATTTGTGAAACTTCGTGTTCGTAGAATTATCTGTGCTTCGTTTTACCTTATATCCAGGCGCAGCCGACGCCACGAGCTGATGCGAACAATCAGACAGCGTCACAAAAGGGAACCATCACGATGTGCGTTAAGTTTCTGTATGTGTTCTGTCATCGCTTGGAGCCAAATATAAACAGAAAAGGTCTAGTGATTTGCGTTTTGGTTTGATTAGTGTCATTACCTTGTGGCGTTTAAAGTCCCTTGATACTTCTTTACAAGTAACGACAAGCAACACAAACGACAAAGCACGTTACGCTGGAACAAAATGGCGGCTTCCGTCCAAACCTCTGCTGTCCGCTGCCGTTCGTTTCCTAAAACCTGCACCGTCAGGCACTCGGCGCTTCAAAAAACGTCGCTACTTATAGGAAGCTCTTATCTAGGGATTTTAGTGGCGCCAGTTGCGTCTGGACTAAGCCTGAAACGAAGTATACTCTTCGCGGGAGTATTTCGCGGTCAGAGTGCCTTTGAGGCAACATTTAAGAAACAAAAAAATGAAGCAGTGACCCCCAAAAAGAGGCAGGCTTAATCAAGAAGAAAAGTCCTCACAATTCTTCTACCACAAGTTACTTTTTTTATTATTTTCATTAAGTTCGTTTTGATTTCTTTCGCTCAGGGTCTGAAAGAGGGCCTGTACAAAAGGCTCAGAAACTTTACGAGGCACTGGTCGCTCTCTGTTGACATAGGTACATAAATGGACAGAAAAACCATTATTCAGCTGAATGGTACAATAAACCTTTCGGCATTTTCCCGATAACAGAGGTAATAGGAATAACAAGTAAACAAAGAATACAAAGTACACAAGATACAGAAATGATTGAATACATGAACGTAAATGGATAACGGAAAGCACCTAACGGCATCAAACACAAACTATTCATGACGTATTCTTTTTCTTAATTTATGATGCAACGTGGTTTGGATTGTGGTAACATTTGATATTCCTGCCTACTGCGCATTCTTTTTTGAACAAAATATACAAAGCTAAGAAACCGCGTAAAAAATGGAAAACTAAAGAAAGAAGCACACACATAGCGATGTGTGCGTGTAGCTCTTCCACTTGTCTTTCGTCCTTTGCGCTGTTTTCTTTTTACAGCGATATTACAGGGATATTACAGCGACAGCTTTACGTGGGACATTTCGCGGTTTCGTGCCGTCGACCGTGCTCCCCATCGACGTCAGCCACTTTCGACACTCCACGGAATCAGTCCGCGAGCCGCTGATAACAGAATAACGAGCAAGCGAGATAGCGTCTATGGTCATGCACGGTAGCAAATAACATGCGTGATAAGTAAAACAGTTACCGCAGGGCCATCTGGCAGTGCACGGGATAGGTGCCCATGTTACCCGGAATTCGCAAAAACAACAACTCTTACGAGATACGCAGATAAAACTGCCTTGGAATTTTACGATGCGTTCTGTATCAAGAAGCAAGGAAAAAGCAAAATGCGTTAGTTCTGCTCCAATGCACCTGAAAAATGGGATTTTTTGTTCCTGAGCGAATAACCAGAAATTTGGTGATAATAAAGTGTTTTTGTTTCTATAAACTTAAATTTAAGACTGCACTTTGTTTTGTCTACTTCGTTGTCCCTGTTTATTCTGCGCTTTTTGTTTAGCACGTGTGACTTTTTGCTCAAAGTGACGTATGAAAACACGCCCCCGTCTTACGCAGACATGCTGGAATGTTCTCTGCTTAACAGATTCTCAATGGTTCCAAAACGCTATAGAATTTTCGTTCGGTGTGTTACTCGGTTTAATATGAAACGACCTATGGAGACTCTATGGTGCGCGCTCACACCTTTGACGTTCATTCAGTCCATCTGCTCCGAAATGACGCCTTAGCGGATCCGACGTCACACCCTAGCTGTCGCTTTGTCTCATCTTACGGAGTGCGTAAGTGCTTACTATGTAACTCTAATAATTCTGAAACAACTTGCCCAACTCGACGCCTTGTTACATTAAACGACTGTTCATAGTTTAAAAGGAGGTGTGTGCTAATGATTAGGTTATTTAATTGATACTGTGAGCTGCTTTTCGTAATTCTTTCGTGTGCGGTTTTTCCTTCGCGCAATATGGCGCCACGTATACTGTGATGTTTCTGTTCCATGGGAAGTAACGTGCATAACTTTCTTTTATAAATTAACTGTTGTAATTTAAAGCATAGTATTGTTGATCTGCTTTCGAACTACCATATTTAACGAAAAGTGGACGAGTGTGAAGTCTTCTAATGTTATCGCAAGAAGTTTTAGGTATTTGTAGAAGTTATTAATAATGTTTATAATATGATACAATTAGATTTCGCTGTCCCCCCAAAACATTCCATATCACACTTCTTTCAGAATAGATAGTAACAAAATGTTTCAAAGAAGCCAGCTAAGAAACAGGCTTCCTACTTTATAAATACAGCCAACGAATTGGGGTACGTGGTTGAAGAAACCCCGAGACTGCGGGTAAACGACACAACACTAAAAGCCTCTAACACAGCTGAAATGTTTTATTTTCCGAAACCTGGTTATATAGGCACTTCGATACAAAAGAAAAAAGGGGAGAGGGTGAGAACCCCAAAGTATGCCTCTTTCCACCAACGTAACCTCTGACTAAACAACAAGGACAAAGGACTCTGCTTCATGCACTTCTCCTATCTTTGACCCCTTGCTTCCCGACCGCCAAACACACTGATAACCCCAAGCCCAGTAACACACATACAAAAAAGAAAGAATGACCCATTGTTCCCTCTACCCGAAAACCTACAGACATAAACCTTGAAGGTCAGAACTTTTCACAGCCTAAGAAAACGCCGAAGTTCGCTGTCCAACCCAAACGACGGCTTATTAACTGCGTTCCCGTGACCTAATATTGTTAACGACTCTTTCTATCAACCGCTTATGGCCATCTTTTTCCCGCAACTCTACTGAAGTTCAACGCCACAACGGTACACAGTTCCTACATTCGATCAGATGTTTCGACACTTCGGAGTACCGGTCTTTTTTCTTTATACAACGTTTGTGGTTCCGTCAAACGCTCATTTATACATCGTTTAGTTTGTCCAATATAAACAAGGCCACAATCAAAAGGTATCTTGTAAATGACACCCGACGAACATTCCACATCAATTTCTCTGTGTTTTATCGCACCGCCTGAAACAGTCGAGGCAAAAAGGGTCAAACGGCTCAATCTATAATCTGTAGAAAAGGCAGTGCCAACATTAAACCTGCTGGCTAACGCTTTGATGTTGTAAGAAATTTTATGAAACTATGGAAGGACTACTCGCTTTGAAGGTCTAGGATTTTTTCTGAATTGACTTCTTTGGAAATATATACACCAACTGCCTTAAACTCCAATATTCAGTACATTTGCACCTATATTTCATTTGAACTCTTGATTTTACCATAGGCTCAATATTTTGCCTCTCTTACTTGTTCTAATATTTCATTTTTAAATATAATAGTGAGCGTACAAAAACATATTTCTGTTGGTTCAAAACAACATAATTTGTTTGCTAGTGTTTAATTGTAATCTGTTATACAGATGATATTTTGAAAGCTTCAAAAGCTAAACGTTCGCTACATTGTTGTGTAGCTTCACTAAAATATATTAGTGTCGTCCTCATCCATTATTATTTAAGGAAACCAGGAATGCTCAAATATCATTAATATAAAAAAATATGTAACGGGCCTAAAATAAAAACGCTGAGTTTTGTTTCTCAATATTTTTCATGGTAGTCAGCCAAATTCGACACGTGCAAAGGATGGATTAGAAGCATTTTATCAATGCATTCATGACACTCCGAATTCCTTAAAGAACAAGTTTTGTAATAAAAGATTGTTCTTAACTCTGTCAAATCCTTCCCTCAAATCTAAAAACTGGCCAAGTTGGAGTAGCTTATTTTCAATATGTGCAACTATTTCGCCCTTAAACACCAGCACAGCTTGCTCAGTAGTTTTTTTTTTATATTTTATGATCAAAGCCGTATTTTGTACGCATAACATTGTGCTTCGTAAAACAAAATAATTATTTATGTAGTCTTTCATTACACTTTCAAATAGAATAGAAAAATAAACCTTTCAAGACTGAAATAGGTCTATTATTTTGAAGATTTGCTTGACTACCTCCTTCTAAATGTGCATACCTGCATATAGCCTAGAAGACATTAGGAAATATACCTGTGGCTAACATGTAACTTGGTATATTTAGCTGTATAGGTGCTCATAATTATGGCTAGATACTTTATCGCGAGGGCTTTAGGTTTGGCCTACACCGCTGTAAAATCATTTTTATTTGTAGAAAGCAGCTCTTAGGTGTCTGTTTCCTGGTTGAGCGGCGTCGCCGTCGCCGTCGGCGTCGGCGTAACCACGCGTTGCATCATAAGACGTTTGCCCGCTAAAGTTAGCGGGGTAATTTTCCTGCTAAATTCATCGAAAAAATTATCCGCTAAATATAGCGAGGAAACTTGCCGCTAAATTTAGCGGAACAATTTCCCCGCTAAACTGAGCGGAAAAATTTCACCAGATTTAGAGAAAAATTCCCCTGAATTTATCGGAAAAAATTTTCCCTCTAAATTTAGCGGAAAATTCCTTAGAAAGTTTAGCGGAAAATTCAACACTAAATTTGGCAGGAAAATTTACCCACTATATTTAGCACAAATATTTCCCCGCTAAATTTAGGTGAAACATTTTTCCCCTAGATTTAGCGCATACGATCCCGGCTATATTTCGCGGAAAACTATCGCTGACTTCGGCATAAAAATGTTCCCACTAAATTTAGCAGAAAAATTTTAGCGCTAAATTTAGCGGAGAATGTTTCCGCTAAAGTTTAGCGGGACATTTAGCGAAAATTTCCCGCTTAATAGCAGGGGAAGGGGAGGGGAGGGTACAGAGAGGGAGGAGGGGCATACTCTCCCCTCCGTAACCTCACTACCCCTCCAAAAGAGCTGCGCTCTGATTCGGAATTAGAGAATCGTAAACGTCTTTAATTTTTTGTATTTATCAATGAGTGTTTTTATTTTATTTGCTAAGCCGGGGGTTGGGGGGTGTCATTATATTATTGATCGTATTTGGAGTAGTCATTGCATCACAGTCTTCGCTGTCTTCCGGTACCGTAAGTGTGACGACATCTATGAAATTGCTGGATTCACTGAGTGTACCATTTCGACAACCCTCACTTTGGTTCCGTCGGTCAAGATTTCTTTCATAGTGCTTTCTTTGTTTTTCTTCAAAGATTTACAATGCTATACTTCGTTTCAGCTTAATTTCAGAAGCGCTGGCGACGCAGCGAGCTAATATGACCGATCCAGCAGCGTCAAAAGCGCAAGTCACTGGGACTATTTTGTTTACAATTGGTTCAGCGATGATAGAACAGGTACAGAAACATCACGAAGACCATGAATGTACCCTTTTGTCTCCGTCGGATTGATCCAACCAGCTGGTGGCTTCAGCTGCGTCTAAACTTAAAGGATAACTGCGAAGAAAACAAAAAGTGTTTTTAAACAGCCTAATTGAGACAAACATGTCACAAAACAAATTTTTGCGAAAACAAAATCTTTTTACCACAATATTTATTGCGTGAGACTGATTTCAGTTTGCGGCTATTTCGTCCGTTTTAAATCGTGCGTCACAAAGTTGGTATTATACGTAACGGAGTTGCTATTATACGTTACGGAGTGACGTGCGATATCAACTCTTTTCATTGGCTAAGAGAATGATTGACAGTTTAGATTTTGGTTGTTAAACCTTTGTGATCTGTTGCAATTTATTATTGAGCGGCATATTTTTACGTTTAAAGACTAACCCATGTAATGAAAGTTATTCTTCTTCTTTACAAAAGGTTTACAAGACGGGCACTTCCGTTTGAATTCATACCATAACAAACAAAGCTTCACCATTCTTTGCATGGCCGCCGCTGTCTCTGCACCCGCCTGTCTCGCCTACCTCGACTAGTCGTTTCGCCTAAGTGATCGGTGTTCCCTGTTGACCCAGGTGCTTGAGTGAGACTTCCTGAAGTGAAGAAGTGTGTGTTTAGCAGCTGTCGCAGTAATTCGAGATAGGACGCGACGCGGGGATTTGGCTTTCATAGAGCAGTTTGTTACTTTAATTTTCCTGGGGTGTTCTCTTTGTACCCGTAGCGCGTTTTCCTTGTTTTTTTAGCGTGCTTTTTTATTTCTCCAGGTAATGGCAACTTTTCGGAGATGTCAGCTTCTGTAAAGCAGCGCCATTGCTCTGTAAAGTGCTGCAAGATTAGTGATCGGGACGGCGAGTCTTCCAGCAGTCATATCGTTCCAAAAGGTGACAAACTGAATGCCATTTGGCTGGAGGCAATCGGGTGTTCGCGTAGCGACAAATGTGTCCAGGTGTGTTCACGTCCTTTCGCTCTGGAGGCCTTCGAGATTCTCACCGGGTGCACCGAACGTCCGCGACTGAGACACTGCGGGGTACTGACGCTTTTCCTACCGAGCGCGCCGAAGGCTGGGGTGGCTCAGGCGGTGCGCCATCCTCGTCGCTCGCAGCCATCCTCCGCGGCGTATCTTCGTATGGCCGAAGACCCAGTTGCTCGTAGCGGCCAAAAAGCTGACACTTCAATTCAGGGTTCATTTAGCGCGAAGTTCGTACAAAACACAGAAGCTACAAAAGGCTGTGGTACGCACACAACCGCATTAGAAGTCAAGACTGAGTACGTCGTTTAACTCCACAGCCAAGTCAATCCTAGAGCAAATCTAAGAATGAGGAGCAGGGCGTACTTCTCCGCAAGGGGTGAAAGAGCAGGAATTTCAAATGTGGGGAGGTTGGGACTCCGACTGAATTACGTCCTGTGACGTAAATATTCCTATAAAAATAATTCGACGAAAATTTGTTTTGTGGCATGGTTGTTCCAATTAATCTGTTAAAACTTTTTTTGCCATCACTTTTTAGGTGAAACAAAGTATAGTGAAACTATTTTATATTTTTCTCTCGTCAATCTACAAGAAATAATTATATTCTGAATATACTGGTGCTTGGTTTCTTTCTTTTATCATCGTTTCCGTTTTTTTTATTTCACAAACAATATGGGTTTGCGTGAACGCAAGACGCAAAATACTTGCCTTTCTTTTTTTTTGGGGTGGTTGACTAAATTTTCAGCAAGCCAAGGCGGTCTTATATTTTTATTTCTAAATTGATTGCATTAGAGCAGTGAATCTCAGCCACAGATAATGATAGCAATAGTATTTATTGCGCTTAGTTCTCAGCGCCGCTCAATGTGCAGGTGAAGAAGAAAAGGCATTGCGCCCATACAGGACAAGTACACCTCTCGCCGTCTGGGTAGCGCCTAGACAAGTTATATGAAAAACATACACGCACATAAACACACGAACGTGGCTGCACAAAAACTGCTTCTACAACAAACACATGTACATACTTACACAGACACACACGCGCAGACTTTCATTAATAATCGGGTGATGGTTCTACAGAACCCTTGAATGTGATCTTTGTCTCGAGGTGTTGTCTCAGCTAATTGACGGGGAGTTTTCCTCTCATGGAGGTATCCTCCAAGGGGTGGGGACCCCATCCGGTGGAAGGCAGGGGGCGATAATGAACGATTTCAATGACAAAGGGCGAACGAAGGAAACTCAATGCATGCAAACCAGCTTTGCAGCTCTGAAACAGAGAATACTCAACACTAGTCACTCATTGCACGTGGTTTCGTCTGTTTCGCTGTGTGGAAAAGCCCGCATCAATTAAAAAGAAACGTTTTAGCGCTCGCCTCGACTGAGGGACTGAGTTGTAGGCTTCAGGCACACCAAGAAGGTCTTAAGCGCGGTTCCAAACAGGCCCTGAATACGGAACCTGGCCAGCTCGGTGGCGGAAGCCGTAGTGACGTCAGCGCCTCCCTCCGTACGGGCGGTGACGTAATTATGGCCTCTGCCACCCGGTCAGGAGCTGAAAATCTTCAACTTTTCCTGCCCGGCTGTGACGAAGGCCGCATTTCCGCCGCGGCCAATCAGCGCGGCGCGCTTTCTCTCCGCCCTCCTTGCCACCGGCGTTCACGCGGTTCCGCGTGCGAATGCCTCAGATGCTCCGTGCTTGCTTGCGGGGATGGCTGCGACGGTGAACTTCTGCTCGTCTCCGACGCGAGGAAGGCTACGAAGAGTGCGCGCTGCCGCGAAGAGGGCTGAAGTTGCCGTGCGTTCTTGACGCACCGAGAAACCTATAAATTAATCTGCAGTTATTGCAGCGGTAAATTCCTGATCTACGACAGGTATCGTAGCGACCACGAGCGCACCAGGACAAGCGAAAGACCTCGATACCGCTTTTAATACTTTGTTCAGATGGTTTCGAAGACACTGGAGGTGGATGCAACCCGATGAAACGGCATCTTCACGCAAATATGAGTGGCCTTCAGAAATGCCGTTTGCAGAGGCAGGCAGTGCTGGCTTGCTGGCTGCAAAAGACCGGAAAGGCAGTGATGCACTTAAAAGGTTAAATGGTGAACGACACCGGTACGCACTGCAGATGAGTTTTTAGGCAGTACTGTACGACCGCCAGCTCTAGAATCTTTAACACCCGTCACGCAGTAGTGAAACACGAACGTCTGCTGTTACGATGCTCATCCAGATCGAAACGGGCTGGGTGGGGATTGAACCCAAGATCCCTGAGTTCTGCAGCACGAGCTTCGTGCAGAATTCACTCACAAGCAGCTTGTAAGCACACATCCTAGCTAGCACAGAGGACAAGGAAGCACAACGGGCTTCCGTCATATGCACTCAAGAAAGCACAACATAGTAAACAGAAAGAGTGTGTCGTATCAGCTGCACATCTGCATACCATTGCTATTTTTTGATAGCACAGACGCAGTAAAATATGACAAGCGGGTGACTGTTACGAAAGCTTCTCTCGTGATCCTGCCGCGTTAAAAATGATATAAACGTGGTTCCACTGCGGGAGCGCACGCTCCACGTGAGTATTCCTGTGAGCGACGCGCGGCCCACGTGGAACGCCACTTGATATATAACATGAAAATAATCCAAAATAAAAAGCAGCACACCCTACCTGGCTCGTGACATTCGGAAGCACTCGAAGAAGTCCCGGCCGTCGGGACTCTCGTACATCAGTCTCACGATGGTGGCATACTCGCCGAGCATTTTCCGAGACTTCGTGAGCTCGCGGGCGGCCTTTCGCTTCTTTTTCTTCACGCTCCGCAGGTACTGCCTCACACGCAGCCGCGAAAGTAGTCAGCCGACGCCAGTCGATAGTTCTTGCATGTGACGTACCTCATCACACAAAGGTTCATAAGTGAGGCAACCGTTTCGATAGTCGGATCCTGCCGAGACGACGCCATCGCGAAAAACAAAGCGACGAAACGAGGCACCAGTGCCGCTTCTAGACGGAGCGCGAAGCGCGCCCGCGCGCTCCGGCGTGCCCGGCATCGCCTGCGCTCGTCCGCGACGGCGACGACTCCGCTTGACGACAGCCGTTGATTGCTGCCTCGGAGCCGCCGTGACGTCAGCTCCCGTATGCCGGGGCCCGTCCGCGCGCCGCTCAAACCAAATCGTGACGTCGGCACCCGTAAACGGACGCCGGACGTGATTACGTCACTACGGATTCCGGCGCACGGGCTGGCCCGTGCTCCAGTCCGGGCCTCTTTGAACCGCGCTTAGGGAGCCCAAAGGTCAGCGGACTCCCATTTGAAAACTGCTTTACAGGGAAGGCAGTGTAGCAAATGTTAACTTGTTAAGAAAGGCACTAAATGCAGACCTTTTTACACTGTACTCAGAGCATCTCACGAGCCTTATTGTAGGAGGTTATTTTATCGTATTAAGTCAAGCTGGAAGAGAAATGAAACGTCCTTGTCATAAATGTACACAGTTTCATCCGAAAGTCTGTTCCACTCTCTGGACATCTTAAAGAATTAATTTGCAAAACACTCTGTTCTATAGCAATATGCATCAAGAATTATAAAATTCTCGCAAGATGGTTTCGAAAGACACGGCGTTTTATCAAATCCTAAAGTGTGGTCACATATCAGTGAAAATATTTGTTTTATTTATGTTTTTCTTTTAACCCGATAGCGTTTGGGAGCTCGTGTGGCAACTAATCCGGCGTCGGCGTCGACGAGACGAAACAAATATCATAATGTCAGTCGCGCAGCCATGTATGACGTCATACCTGACGTCATGACTCTATCGACCCGCTAAATTTGGTGGGAAAACTTTCCGCTGAATTCAGCGGAACTTTTTTGCCAACTTCAACGGAAATGTTTCCTGACAAATTTAGCGGGAACGTTTCGGAGAAAACACGGGACGTCATGTGATGAAACGTGAAACGCAACGCTACCGACTAGACCACGCGCTCACGTTTGCACGCCTTGCAAACAAGCGCGAGTTTAATGAGAAGGCCGGGCGAACAAGGCCCGGTAACGATATCACATTGCCCTCTTAAAGGCGAATCTTAAGCGTCCCCTAAAGATTTTTTTAATGATTTAAAGTATTTATTATCGTAGACGGCGACAATGCTGACAGCCTGACTTATAAGGGTCATCCTTTTCGAGATTAAGAACAAAACGTTCGACCAGAATCTGGAGTTTTTTTCTGGTTTATTTCTAGAGTATTTTTTTCTTTATTCAGGTACCTATTTCGCGATGTGGCAATACAGTTGGCAGGAATACAAAAAAAAACACATGAATTCCAATAGATGTTACATACTCAGTGCGTAAAAAACAAGGCGTTATTTGAAGGTATAGTGACCCTGCTTGATGGAAGGGAATTCCAATCACGCATTGTCTCTGCAGAAAGAGTGTCGCACCGCCTCACTCCTAAAAGGAACCTTTCTAAATTTCAAGGAATGGTCATTTCTAACAGATACGTTGAAAGAGACTTTCATATATTCAATCTTTTTTACACCAGTTTTTTCTTGTTAGATATAGTGAAACAAATTTGAGACGGAGGAGCTCTCTACGTTCGGCTAATAATGGCCATTTTAGCTTGTGTTTACACTCCGTCATACTAAGTCGCAAATCATAATTTTGTAAAACCAACCTTAGAGCAATATTTTGAATTTTATTCAAGTTTTTAAGAGAAAATGCTGTATTTTAGGGTCCCCAACGTCATACACATATTCAACGATAAAACAAATTTGTGAAACAAACTAATTTTTTTAAGCGACGGAGGAACAGGCTTAAAATTTCGGGGCAGAAAAGTCATGCATAAGCGAGGCCTTCAGAGAAATGTAGTGTGTATTCCACCGCAGATCGGAAAATAAATGGACACCCAGATATTTAAATTCATGGACATTTGTTGGGCCCTCCTATTTAGTGACTAACAAAACGATAGCGGTAATTCTTTCCTTGTAAAGGTGACGTGGCCTAACATATAATGTTCAGAGTCATTTGCCATGACTGACACCCAGATACAATGTTGTCCAAGTCACTTTGAAAAATCAGGCGCAAAAAAGCCAAGCATACGCGAGGCCTTCAGTGAAATGTAGTCAACAGGTGCACTCCACCGCAGATCGGAAGTGAAATACACACCCAGATATTTAAATTCATTGACATTTGTTGAACCCTCCTATTTAGTGAATAACTAAACGATAGCGGTAATACTTTCCTTGCAGAGGTGACGTGTAATATGACATATAACGTTCAGAGTCATTTTCCATAACTGACACCATGATACAATGTTGTGCAAGTAATTTTGCAAAATCAGGCTAATATGCTCATTATTGACCTCTATATATACTACACAACCATGTGCAAACATTTGAATGGTAGAACATTCATCAACAGCAATATCATTTATATAAAAGTGGTCCCAAAACGGAGTTTTGCGGTGCACCGAAGTGACGTCACCCATTGGAGCCAGGAAACAGTTTAAAACCACATATTGGTTTCAGAACAAAAATACTCACAAGACCATCTGCCAACTTTTTCTTCAATTTTAGAGGCGTGGAGCATAGAAATTAAAAAGGCATAAGGAACGACATCAAAAGCCTCGCTGAAATCAAGAAATATACAATCAACACACCGTCTTATATTGATTGCAATAAAAATCCGTCAGGGCTACTCTTGTAGCCCCGACGGAATCCATGTTGCGAGGAATGCAAGGAGTTAAACCTGCTAAGATGAGTCATGAGGTTACTATAAAGACTGTGTTCCATTATCTTGCAAGAAATGCTTGTCAGAAAATATCGGTAGATAATTTTCGACATTAACAAACAAAAAGTTAGGGCGCAAACAAGCTGGTGATGGTTTAACATTTTGGACAAAACCCCGAGACTGGGGGAGAAAAAGGACAACACAACACAAAGTCTCTTGATGGTTTAACATTTTGGACAAACCCCGAGACTGGAGGACTTTGTGTTGTGTTGTCCTTTCTCCCCCAGTCTCGGCGTTTTGTCCAAAATGTTTCGACATTGTTTCTAGGGCCACTTTTATGCACTGGCATTACTCGAGCAGGCTTACAATCAGAAGGTATAGAAGATTCGCGTAGCGATTTTTACTCCAATAACATAAAGTGAAGGCGCAATGAACTAGAACAAGATTTCAGAATACACGCAGCAATATCATCTGGTCCTGTCGACTTAGTTGTGTCTAAGTCACTCAATAGATTTAAAACTCCAGACATAACAAAATCAACATCGGGCATTAATACTGCACCCTTTCAGTACCGTTATAGACGATAGTATCATTCTGCTTGAGCGTCGGAAGGGAAGGATTGTGTTTATCTTTACTATGGACACATTCACAAAACGGTTTTTTTTTGGCAACGTCTAACGCTATTTTCTAAATCAAGAAGGAATGTAGCCTTTGCATGCTCCAACTTGTCTCGAACCGCTGTTGCTAATTCATTTAGTTTGGCGAGATCACTAGGGCTTTAGGCACTTGAATTGAAGGGTCTAAGATAGGCCGTTCGTCTCTTGTTGAGTAATGCACGCAACTCACGTGTAAACCACTGCTGGTCACGTGCTCGTTTTGGCGTAAACATATGCGATGCAACAAACTCAACCCGGAAGCTAAATATTTTTTCCTTCAGTTTTTTTTTTTATAAGTCACTGACGTTCAAGCACTTGGACAACGTTTCAAAATCTGAAAGATAAGATTCGAAAGAAGAGTTCATTTGCGTACTGTCTGGCCGGTCATAAAAAATGCCATTCCTTCACGTGATTTGCTCTCGCACAGTTTAAGTTCACCTCAGGCACAATAGATGTTTGGTCACTAATGCCTGGTACAGAAAGCGTGTTCTCAATACATCCGGAAGTGTTACAAAGAAAAATGTCCATATTACATGTACCATATTGTACGAGCCTAATGTGAAACAGACCTCTACAATAAAAAGTGTAAAATTATAAGCAGTGATAGAGAACAGGCGAACTGGTAATTAATCGACATCTTGTACATGTTCCCATCTCAGGGTTTACAAGATGTAAAATTAACATTTTCTGACAAGCCCTTAAAATTACGGCGTTACTACGCGGTAGTCCAAGAAGCTCAGTTATTTAGGTCATAATTTTGTATTGGTTTTCTAGAAATTTAGGGTATTTTAAAAGCCAGAAAAACCAGGGTGGAGTCAAACTTTGCCTACTTTTGCTTAAGTCTGAGTATACTGGCCTTAATTCTCAAAAAAAATGACAAAGTTTTACTTCGCTGCATGTTGTTCGTTTTTAATGTGACAACATTGGCCTTAATGTTTAAACAGTCGTCAGATTTTGGGTTCTTTACAGCTGGCACTTTATTTCATATGTGGCATGTTTGGCTCATGTCTGGAACTTTTGAAGTAATGTGGTGAGCCAGAGCAAAGACTTAGAAACACCGAAAAAAATTACTTTGTCTACTAACTGAAGGTTTGAATCAAAACCGTTCTTGGCGAGAATTAGATCGCCTAGGAGTGTCAAGCTTGTACCAAATTTGGCGCTTTTTTATTTTTTACATGGTATTTGGAGTTTTATGTGACTATCTGAATTATGAAAATCATTGAACAATACCCCTAATTAGGTAGACTTAGAGATCAATAAAAAAACAAATGCGAGGTTCCGTGTTTAGGCAGCGTGTACTATGTCTCTGCCTATGAGGTAGGGTAATTCTGGTTTACATTGGAGATTGCAAATCTAGTTAGTGTACTATCACTTCTAGCATGAGGTTTTTAACGCGCACCTCAGATGAGTGATACAAGACCACACGTCGGTACGACGCTCGTCCTAATTGAAAAGGGGCAGGTGTGGGGATTGAGCCAAGGATCCCGATACTCTGCAACGGAAGTTTTCGCTTCACGTGCTCCGATCCACCGTGCAAATACCCTCGGCCGCACCGATCCCCAAATACGCTATTTAGAATTTCACTATTGATTGCGTACACTTGAGAATGGTACGATAGGCTTCTTAAAAATAAAAAATAATTGCATTTGATTCATTCCGATAAAAGCCTGTATGTCATCATGCATAGGCACTGCATATCATCACGATAGCATGTCCTGCTGCCTAGAAAATGCAATCAAGGGCTAATGCTATCCAATCTTAAATGCATTGATGTCTAAACCGGGTGAGTTTATACTCTACCTCCCCCCCCTGTATTTTAACTCCTCTCAACAGTAGAGCTTGCGCATCCATATCGACTTTTTCTTTATTTTACATGCCTTTCTTTTTCCATAATTTTGTTACCCCTGCCAAATAAGAATAAATCAAACGAAGTCTCACTATCGACCTTTAAACTTTTTCTATAAAATTTATTTTTCCCAAGTTTGTTTTTATTATTATTTTTGCTATTTAGGTATGATTTATCTCTCTAGTTCGGGAACCTGGTAGAAAATCGGACGAGTGGGTCTCGGTATGAGTATGCCAAGGCTGTTCTCGAATGTCCCCTTGGGGCTAGGTAAACAAGTTCACATTTATTACTTCAAGCACGTAACCTCAGATACGCCAGGACTTATGAAAAGTATCCTGATTCTTTTAATGTTTTCTTTTTGAATTAGTCAATGTCGTTGGTTGAAAAACCTCGCATAAAATAAACCTTGCGATGATGAGCAACATTCGGTGTTGGCGGTAACGCCCTACAAGTAACGGCATCACGCATAACGTTCTTCGGTTACCTAGTAACGTACGCGTTGCGCTTTCAAAATAGTCACAGGTAACGTATTAACGTCACTTATTTCAAGTGAAGGGTAGCGTAGTCACGCAAATCGTTACGAATCCTTCCCAAGACTCAAACAAATTACTTATATTTTTTTGTGTTTTGAGGTGCCAAATCTTTTACATTTTTGCGTTCTCTTGTTCTTTTCTTTGCATTTTTTTCTTGGGAGTATTTAGGTGGAACAGTAAATAAAATATGAGGAAATTATATTCAGTTTGTTGATGGACATGTTTCTCGAAATATGGCGCTTATGCATACCTGCATCGTCTAAGAGTAAAACGTGTTCATTTATAATTTAGAAAAGTAACCTCAATGCAATGTAAGCCTTTTTTAACGCTAACGCGTGTTTTCTTTTTTTGGGGGTTAACCTAAATTTGGAACGCGTATCTTTTAATATAAAAAACGTGTTAGTATTTTCTTACTTTTTGTTTTGTAATGCCTAGAACACTGGCTATATATCAACGAGCTTTGGGGTATGGGCGGGTATTTTAAAGCAGGTAATTGTGTTTTATATTTTTATTGTGATTTTACAGTAAAGAGAGCATAAAAATATCCTTACACATTTCGCCGCCTATGAGATTCCAGCATTGGCTGATAAGATTGTCAAAGGAACAATGGCGAAGCAAGAAATTTGAGGATAATGATATTCACCCTGCGGTCCTTAAGCCTGCTGTGACTGCAGGTAATTGTCCTCTGTATAAAGCCACATACATTCATACGACCGATTCCATATTATAACCTGAAAGATTCATATATTATATGCTATGTAAATATTTTCTCGACGATTTAAGTATAGGCCAATTCGATGTTTTGCCATGATTCTCTACCTGATGTTTCCTTTCAACAGAGCATAAATAACATTCTGTACTTCACCCTGTATTTAATGATTCTTCCACGAGCATTTTTATATTCAATAAAGATGGCACTCAGCATCGACAATACTTCGCCATTTTTATTATGCGTATAATACGTGTTTAATATAAAAAGGGGAATTGTGTTGAACCACGTATAATTGGGAAGTGTGTTCACAGTTGAATGAATAAACGCTTTATTTGTTTTATTTTTTACTCCCGGTTGGAAAGACGAAAAAGCAAATCAAGCGTTCATTTGTGTTCACACAGATAATTCGCGTGGCAATATAGGATATCGGTCATAGGGGTGCATATGATGTTGTTTATTTGGGGAGAATGATCTTGTGGTTCACTATATAGAAATATTGGTTGTTTCCACAAGCCAATAATACAAATATGTTGATATATAAAAACTTAAGTGAGAGTAATCCCACTTTGCTTCCAATTTTCGATATCTTAACCAAGACATCTCGTCTCGGAAAGTAAAACCGTCTCAGAGGAGTGTTTTTGTTTAAATGCCAAAGTACCAACGAAGCTTGGAGTACTTGAGAAACAGTTAATATTAAATTCATTGTTTGAATTTCTATCTCCTCCTCATTTTGTGCGAAAATGTTTCGGGAACGTCTACGTGATCAGGATAAGTAAATCAACGCGGTAAATTACTCAGGAAATGTGGAAGGCAAACACAAACACAGCTCTGCCCTTAAGTCATTTTCTTGTGTATCTTTTGTCTTTGCTGTAATCATGCACGGACTTGCCCAACTACACATTTTGTTATATATATACATTATAAAAACCTTCACTTGACGAAGACGAAGATAAAAAAACAGCTCGAATGACGAAGAGAAACGACGAAGACGTTTGAGCTGCTTTCCTCATGTATAACATTTGCCAACTCGCCCAATTTGCTACATTAGTACAAATGATACATCTAATTCTCGTAATATTTCCTTTCACCATGTTTTTTCCATCGATTTGACTATATGTAACAAACCCCTATCTTAATTCAGTAAATAACGGTGCACCTTGTTTATTTTTTTGCCTTTTAATAAATATGTGCGTCTAATTTTAAGTTATAGTAAAACAATAAATCATATATCACTGTAGTACGTGAAGTCGCGAACCAGAGTGCTGCTCAAACTTCCCAATGCCATTGGTCGCCAAGGTTACCACATGGCTTCGAAGCAACTCAACGCAATTCACCACGCTAGATTACAAGTAATATCTACCGCGAAAGCAGCAGCAACAAACACCACTTCCACTAACAACAGCAAAAAAACAATAACAAGCGTGCCATTCCTGAACGCACCAACGAACGAAGGCCAAAGCACCGGATACCAAACAAAACGAGGCTGGCGTCTTTCTAAATATAGTCCAGCCGGAACAGATCGAAGTTCCTCCTTTCCCTTCTCTGGATCGACAGCGCGACAAAAACTTGGTAAATATAGAAAACTGGGTCGCGTCGTTTCGCGGCAAAAAACAGGTTGACAAATGAGAAAGAGAAAACGTTCCTCGCGGGAACAACCAACCAAAATGCTGCCACGTCTTTCTCGTTTTTTTTTTAATTTTAAGGGAGGGAGGCGGCAGCTTTTGAGTTCTTGTTTCAGATTTTCGCGGCGTTTTTGGAGACACGTGTAAATTTACACGCCCACACGTAAAAAAAAAGGCGACAAGGGAACAACGTTTTTCCGTCTTCATCACCTCTCCTATCCTTCGGGATTTTTTTTTATTAATTCCGTTTAGTTGAATATTTTTTGTTTTGTTTTGGAAGGTGAGGGTCATACCACATTTTATCCACTCCTTGCCTACAATCCCGTGTTTCTCGAGCCGATTCCCGTTGAAGCGCTCAAAAGCAAGCAAAAGCAAAACAAAAGAAGAGAAAAACAAAAACGTAGGGAAGTGTAAGCGCTTATCTCCTGTTTTTATAAAACCTGCTTTCACAACGGTATTACATTCTTCGCACTTTTTTTTTTCTCAGCTCAACACGGTGAACCGAGTACTTTCAGCATATACGAACCAATATAAGAAAGTAGCGAAACAAAATAATAATCCTTAGTAGATTTTAAGTTCACATGTTGTTGTTTTTGCTGTTTCCCTTCGTGTCATCTAAGTGAAGAGTCAAGACACCGAAGAATCCGGGCTCCATGCACGCAGCACACCTTTCCATCATCTTCTTACAAAAATAAAATTTATAATTCAAAGAAACAAGGAAAGATGACTAGAAAGAAAGGCCACAAAAGACAAATAAGGTCTCCTATAGAATGATAGTAGGGAAAGAATGAAGAAAGAAACCGGGAGTGAGCGAGAGATTGAGACAGAGGGAGAGAGAGAAGGGGGAGTGATGAATAGAGAGCATCCCGGGAATCGCGACCAGATCGTTTTTCCTCGACACCCGCACTTTGAGATCTCTCCTCTTTCACCTCCTGGATCAGAGGCAGAGGAGGACCTCTCTGAAGCTCCGGTTTCCGCAGCTCTGATTAATGAACGGGAAAAGAAAGAAAAAAGCGCAGGAAAATATCTGCCATGCACCACCGCTTTTGGGAAATGCGCATTCCCTATTCACCCGAATTGTCCCACTTTCCGTTCTCGACTACTTTTTCACCTCCTGACTATACTCAACACCTTCTCCATAACAAGGCCGGACGGCTCAATGTCTTTACGTCATCGATAGGAGGCTAGGGCAAGTCACAAGACGGTGATCAGTGCTGTGTAAGCGTTGGTGCAGAAGTCGTGTATTCACCGAATGAACAGGACTGTTAGTCGAACGCTAAAGAAGATCGCAATAAGAAATTCAGCAGTGCGGATTCGTCACTACGGATGTGTTGCTATATTCAGTCTCATCCCCAAGCTGACAAAGCGGTGAGAGCTACGCGCGAGCCGAACCAATCAACCGTCTCCGTTTTATCACGTGACCAGGCTCTCTGTGCGTGGGTATGGGTCATTAGTGTGATCATGCGGCGAAAAACGGGCGTATGACCGGTCGAAAAAGTGTAGCTTCCACCGCACTGTCAACCCAATGTTGAGCGAACTGCAATATTTAAAAACTTGTTTAAAAATGTATTTATCAATTTTAACGGACGTTCTCTCTTTCTGCCTTATTCAATTTTTTCGCTCCAGTATTAGACAATTCGGAAAATGGCGCCAGGAAAGGTTATCGCGATTTATATTGACTCGAAAATCCTCGTGTGTGTAATATGTGTAATATGGTACAGATTACGTGCCATATAATTTTACTGATTAGCTTGGATTTCGTTTAGAGATCATTAGCATTTTAAATATTGACAACTATTTGCAGCTATATTTCGGTCTATCGATTAGGCAGCTGTATGCACAATTGCAATATATGAGAAACGGTGGGTTCCCACTAAGTTTTTATTTTTTGTACTGGCACAATTTTATTTCTCGCATGACGTCATGCGTCAAGTTAGGCCTCTCGACGTCACAGTATCAAGTTGTGGTTACAGCTGACGTCACATCTTGTAGTACAGTGCCACGTGGTAATGACAGCGAGCAACCTGAGCTGCAACCCCCTACACTCATGAGTCCACCAACAGAAGTCCACAATACGCGTTGGAACAATCCCTGCGAACGCAGCGTTATTAACTAACGGTTTTTTAAGCTAATTTCAATCTGTGTACTCACTTTCCAACGCCCATCTAATACCGCCCCTGGTTTCAATTAAAATTAAAAACTCGTTAACGGTTCGCAGCGACGGTTCCCAGCTCACGCTTCGATCCAGGCGACAGCTTTCAGCGAAAACTCTTTTGTTTTTGTTCTCTCCCATTTCAAAGATTTTTTTTTCCTCAAAACGTGCCCAATTTTCCCTTTGACAAAAGTTGATTACACGGGGAGCCGCCGGAGCCCAAAACAAAAATGCCATCTCCCCGGAACCTCAAATGCTCGTCTCTTCAACGAGCATTTTCTGCTTCCATATTTGTTCCCTTCCGGTTAACCCCGCCGGGGGTGCCGACGTTCTATAAATACGACTATGTTCGAGCGCTGTCACCGTATTTCGCCTTCCTGTTATCCTTCCCGTACTAGTTTTCTTTCGGGCTTTCCGCTTACTGTAAAACCAGTTTTCCAAGATGCGTGCGGCGATTCAAGCGGAAAGGTCGTGCCCGGCAAGCTGGCTGTGCCGCAGAGGGACCCTTAATGAGGGCGAGACCGCTTCCAGGGGCCGACAAGCGTTTTTGTTTATTTTTTGTTTTCTGGATTTTTTTAATTTTTTTTGTATTTTTGAATGGGGCGCACGTGCAGCTGACATGGCGTCGGGTGGGTGGCTTTTATTTTCCAGTGTTTGTTTAAGGCTGTGTCCCGGCACACGCGTGGCTTCTTACTCAATGAAGCACACGTGTTCTTCGTGTGATTTTTTTCACGAGCTTCTTCATTCAGAACGGCTTGGAGCGATGAGTCGCCCTGCCTAAATTTTGTATGCAACCAAGGTTCAGAGACTTTTCAAGCGATGTGCCAAGATAAAAAAACATCCTGTGTTTATTCATTTTGTATATGTTTGCGGGTAATTGGCTGCGTGCGTCCCTGCGCGTGCGTGTGCGTCCGTGTGTGTGTGCGTGTGCGCTTTTGCATGCGCGTTTGTGTTCATTTGTGTGTGCAGATCTGTGTTGGAGTACATGAGTGGGCCAGTGGGCGTGAATTTGTTTTAATGTATGTCTTATAGACGTGTGTATTTGCCCTGTTGTGTATATTCCTGTTCAGCGTGAAGTTACTTGGCGAAAATCAGCGTCTCTTGTCTCCGCTGTTGATGATAAATCTAGCCAGTGTCGTACCACTGTTAGCATGGTGTCTTTAACGTGCATCACGCTGCACGCAAATGTGTCTCAGTATCTGTGTTACAGTGCGAGACTGTGTTTTGTACATATGCGCTTTGGTTTAGAAGCCTGTGAATGCGTACGTTTCACACTATCAAGATGATTTATTATAACACATTTTCTATGCCGGAAAGGCGCTCAGAAAATAACTGTATAAACAATATTGTATGGAAAATTGTTGGGCATTTGCGTTGTATATAAGTGAAGCGCTCTAGCATCACGTGACATCAAGTAACATGGCGCCAATTTCTCCACTAAATTCAGCGGGGAAACTGAGTTGATGTGTAGGTCAAGTGAGCTGTATTGTCCTGCAAAATTTAAGGGAGAGGCTCAATGGCCGTATAGGTCATGGGACATAAGGTCCCCTGACGGCAATTCCCCCGCTAAATTTAGCAGGGAAATTAGATTGGTGCGTAGGTCTCGGGACGTTCATCTTTCCGCTAGATTTAGCAGGGAAATCGACGTCACGTGACCTGATATCACGTAATATATTCACCAATTCAACTTCCCCGTTAAATTTAGAGGTAAAACTGAATTTGTGTGTAGGTCTCTGACGTCTCATAATGCAAAACTCCGGGCGTTGCATTATGGGAAGTTACAGGCCACGGCTACACGAAAGGCAAGTTCACAAAATCTGAAGCAACTACCACAAAAAAAAAGTTTCAGGTTAAAAAGATTGACAAAATGTGCTAACACAAAGCGTGAAACACAGAACTGTTATGTGGACGTGTAGCGCGCCGAATTTCGCGGAGTTTCAACTAGCTATATTTAGCGGGAAGGGTCTCTCCACTAAACTTAGCGGGGATTTGAACTGGCGTTTAAGAATGTCTTAATGAACCAAAGTTGTCTTATTCTTTGGCATTTCGAAAAGGCGTTCGAAATGCGTAGAATTTCGCCCTTCACGCTTTGTGGGCACAGTAAGGAGGCTACTGAAGGGCACGTTGTGAGGGTTTACTGAATGTACGAAGAACATCCCAGTGTTAGGTGACACCATGACTAAAAGTGACGTCATTATGCCACTTCACATTATGTTGCCAGGTGATGTCACGATGTCACGTTATGGTCAACGTTAATAGATTAGCTCAGTTACGGAACTGCCCATAGGGTTTGCTTGAATAGACAATACCTCCCTCCCCCCCCCCCTCCTTCACCCACAGCTCGCCTCCCATCGTTCGACGCGCCTCCGTTTGTAGGGGACGGTCGCTATGGTAACTGCAGTGTATTCTATGGAATACGCGCGTTTCGAAGCACAACATGTAGATGGCGTTTCACCGTACTTTATAGAACACACAGTATTTCAACGAAAATCTAGATGGCGCTCCAAACAAGGAGAGGCGGACTGAAGGGAGTGAAATGTGCACCCCATTCCGCGTGAATTTTACAACTGAGGTATTCTATAGTTGGCGATAGGATAAGAGTCAAATGCAAGCTCCTCCCACCTCTTTGGACTATGAAACATTATTATCTTTGTCACTTTAAAAAAAAAAAGCAATATTCCAGAATAGTTTATGCGCTACAAGAAGTAGTTCTTAGAAGCTTTGGCTGCCAACAGAAAAAAACGATGTTTTTGGTGTTCGAAACGTGGGCGTATTGCTAAAGCAGCATATGGCTAATCCGAAATTCCTGTGACCGTTTCTTAATTTTTAACATAAAGGAGGATATTACTAATGCTCCGCGATGAGCGGGACCTCTAAAAAATAATTACACCGATTAGCTTTCATAGGAGCTACAGGCCCCTATGAGGTACGTGTCGGTCATTCATATTCCTCGCTAAATTTAGCGGGGAAATTGACGTCATACACTTGCTGTCACATGACCTTTACACGCATTCAGTTTCCCCGCTAAATGTAGCGGAAAAATGACGTTCCATGTAATGATGTCGCGTGACCTTCCTCAAAATTCATTTGCCCCTCTAAATTTAGCGGGTAAAATCACGTTACACGGCTTAATGTCACCTGAACTGCACAAATGTAGTTTACCTGCTAAATTTACCGGAGAAACGTACCAGTGACCTGTGGCGGCTCTTTCAATTATGTGTGCAGTTTATCACTTAAACAGACAAGAACATATCATTTTCGTTACGGTTCCTGAGAACACAAATATAGCATTTTGTTTCGTTTTCCCGCTAAATTTAGCTGGAAAAACTACGAGTGACCTGTCGCGGCTCTTCCAATTATGTCTGTAGCGAATCCATTAATTAGACGGCAACATAGCTTCTTTGTTTTATTACGGCTCTCGAGTTGAACACGAATACAGTGCTTTTGTTTTCTTCTTTTTACCTTTGCAGGCTCCCCGATGTTCCCCGAAGTCTAAGCCGCGAAGTTCACCGAACAGGGCAGCGGCTCCCTGCCCGTTCCGGTCGAGTCGACACTCGTTCTCTGTCGACTGCGGCGACGTGCTGCCGGGCATCTCGTCCAGTCCCGTAGGTCGCATCATCCGACCCTCGGCGGGACCGGCGTCGGCGGCGGGCACCGACCAGGAACGGCCCAGCCACTACAGGCTCGTGGTTCTCGGAGGACCCCGAGTCGGAAAGTCGGCGATCATCCATCGGTTCTTGCACGACAGGTTCCTTCACGATTACAGGTACGGTCCTCGTTTTTCCGCGTGCGATCTTTCGAAAGCCCCGTGCATCTATGCTCCGTTTCATACTCAAAAGTCCGGTGATGCCATTTTTTTACGCTGCTCAATCCGGTTGGCGCGAATACCACTTGGCGCTTCTTCGCAGTTTACTTTCAAAACGTACTGCCGGACATCAAAAGGTACCACTTAGGTTAGTAGCCCGAACTGCACACTTTCCCCGGATGTATTAGTTTAAATTACAATCCTTCAATGCTAAAAAAAAGATAAACTGGCGACGGTTTGTTGGCGGTGTTGGCGGCATCGTGTTATATGTGACGGTGTTACGGGTAAAGCGTTGTTGTTTCTTTGCTAACGTAATAATGTACTCCTTGCGTTTTCTAAAACAGTAAAGCCGAAAGTAGTTCTTTCCCTACTGATTTAGATTAACGGCTTATGTAGTTACGTTTCCCGTTGCATCCACTTACAAAGTCTTAAAAATATAGTTAAATTCAATCGAAACAGTAAATCGATATAATTCATAAATAAAAAGTAACGATAAGTAGCGTGCACCACTTTTTATCGGTAACGGTAGCGGTAACGCGTTCCTTTCATTTTTAAAGTAACGTATTTCGTTCCGTTTTTTTATATTTTTATATAGCGTTTACAGCATTACTAGTACGCGATAACAGTGTCGCGGAGTGTACCGTTCGCTCGGCTGTGAAATATAACACGGGAGTGAGAACCAAAATGTTTATCGGCGCCGCCTAAAAATGAAAGCGATGGCGCTAGAGAAGATAGAGTATTTTTTTCACTATAGTGTCGCCGCTGCCCGATACAAGTTTCATGGCCTCGTCATTTTTCTGTTTCTGTGGGTCTCATTTCTTATTTACCTTAATTAGCCTTTAATTAGGGGTGCATTGCTTCTATTATCTTCATATGACCCTGCAAACCACCGAAGAAAGAGATGTTCAAATTTGGCGTACTGAACTATGACATGCTTATCAGAATTTGACCGTCTTTTTCGGGACATTCGCTCCTCATAGGCCAAACCCATGAATGGCGTATATACTTAGGCGTGCCTGCATATTTTCCGTGTGAGGTTACGTCTTATGCCAATTAATGTCCGACCATCAATCGTAAACAATAGATGGTGAGCAAAAGCAAGAAATTCAAAATTCAACGTTCTTTTAGGTTACCGCCAAAGGAAGCATCGTAATCGTTGTATCCATCCTGTCCCACAAAGCTGCCTGCTCTTTGTAGGATGTAAAATTCTCCCGTTCACTCAACTCCTCTACAGAGATTTCTCTGCAAAAGTGTAAAGTGTGGAGGACGTTGAGGGATGAGCTTGTCTTGCTACGATTTTTGAGGAACCCCTCCCCCTCCTTCCCCCTAAGCAAAAAACACACGAAATTTGGGAACTTGTTTCAAATTGCCTGGTGCATTGAACTCTGCCGCATGATAAGAATGTACAGGGAAGTCAATCACACAAAACTCTCTACTCTTCATGCCTGCTGGCAGTCTTGGGTAGAATCGAGATACTCGTTTCGCGCTACAGTAATTTGTCACTTTTTGTTTTTGTAACTTTTAACTGTAACTTGATACATTTTTTTAAGTAACTGTAACGTTACCTTAAATACTTTTTGAAAAAGTAACTAAAAAGTATCTGCAAAGATACAGATACTTTTCGCGAAAAAATTGCCCTGTTTTGTGAAAACTAGAGCGGGGCGACCACGTGCGGAGGTCGGGCCCACAATAGACGCGACGAAATAAAACAACAACTGAACGTTTTTCGTCGGAGCAAAGTGCCGGCGCAGAAGGCATACGTTTTTCTGCTTCTGGTTTTCTTTTTTCATCACTTGGAAAAGCGCATTTAGCAATTCCATTTATTGCAAACGTTTTGTGCGTGGATCTCTCGGCCCGTCTTCCCCCTTCCCGGCCTCGTCAAACAGCCCCCGCCCCTTCAACTAAGCGACAAACCCTCTTCGCGAAACAGGCAACTCATAGACACCTAAAGGCTCTGTCATGCTCCGACGTTGAGCGAAGCGAGCGCAACGTAGTGCAAAACACGTGCGTTTCGTTGTCCTGCGATCAGAATTTTGATATCTGCGACCAGTCATTATCTGTGGGCTCTGCACTGCGCTGCTTTTGCTACGCTCGACGTCTGAACTGTTTAACGCCAAACGAGGGGCTCTGTCGTCGGTGCAGCAGTCGCGGAGATAGCTTTCTTTGCGAAAGCGAGTCGCCGCCCGTAGACACTGTCTTACCGGTTCCAAAGACGACGCTTCTACTGGGGTCCTAATCTGGACACTTGGCAGAAAAGTCGGCGAGAAATTCAGAGGCTATGATTAGCAGGCGCCAAGGTCAAGTGCGGCGTTGGCCAATCACGGCCGCTGGATTTCTCGCTGACTTTTTCGCCAAGTGTCTCGATATAGGGGCCCTGGGGGCTAGGTTCGACAAATGTTTCGTTTCTCCTAAAAGGAAACGGAAGTGACGGAAATGACGATATCGCGTTTGATTGGTTAGAGGCTCAAATGAGGAAAGTTCCCTCTTTCGTCATTTGAGCCTCTAACCAATCAGACGCGATATCGTCGCTTCCGTCACTTCTGTTTCTTTTTAGGAGTAACGAAACATTTGTCGAACATAGCCACCCAGGTCGACTTGCCCTTTCCCAAGGGTCATGAGCCCGTGATCCACGGTCGTGTCTTTTGTTCTGCGTTGTACACAAGAATTTAAAAAGAAAAGCGTAACGCTTCCTGAGATGACCTTGGTGTTGGTTTTGTTCACTGCTTTCTTTACCTTGTTTGATACTAACGGTATTTTCCAGTTTATTCTGTTCCAAATGGTTTGGCTTTCTGCTCTCCTTCCTATTACTGTAATTGAACAGTGTGTTCATCGATATCTCCCAATCTTGTCACTGAGAAAGGGAAATAATAGAGCTTTTAAGAGAAAGAGGAAGGTAATAAATATAAACAGTAGTCATTGTGTGTTGTCATTAATGTCATTATATATTAATTCACATAAAGAAACGAAAGTATCTTGGAAGGAACTTAGTTACTATTGTCATCAATGTCATTACAATTAAATTCAAATAAAAAAGTTTCTTGGAAGGAACTAAGGTTCTATTGTCATCAAAGTCATTATAGTTAAATTCAAATAAAAAACGAACGTATCTTGGAAGGAACTAAGTTAGCATGACGAAGTAACTGTAACTGTGACGCATTACTTTTATTTTTAAATAACTGTAACTGTAACTTAAATACATTTTTGACAAACTATCTTGCAACTGTAACTAATTACTTTTTAAAAGCAACTTACCCAAGACTGATTGCTAGCTTCCTCCTCTTCATTCGCCTCTTTTTCAGCGTTTGCTCTGCGAAAGTGTAAAGGGTACATGGCTTTGTGTGAGAAGCTTGCCCTGCTACTATTTAAAAGACATTTTTGCCTTCCCCCTCCCCTCTAAGAAAAGATTGTGCCTTTTTCGCCTGCAATGAGCAAAGTAAAAGCAATGGCTGTTCCTCGTGACCAATATGCGTCTTGTGGCGTCCGCTTGGAGCTGTCGTACCTCCGGATTTTCACGTCGCCGGGAACGCCTGGCGCGGCACATGCGGCCATTTACTGCTGGTCAGTCCAAGTGCGACACCGGGCGCGAGCCGTTGAAGCCAGCCGTTCCCTCCGCGCTCGCTCCTGGGATGGATTACGTCCTTGGCGTGGCGGCACGTATAGGAAAACTGTGCGGCAGTGACGACTCAAACGCAGGCGTATGTTTTCCCGGTGTAGGTGAGCAATGCAGGAAGGGAGTAATGTTGAGGGTCAGCGTTGAGCGGAGAGTGGGCGCCTGCAGATAAACGAGGCGAAGCTCTGCGGGAAAAGCTGCTGCAAGGCGACGAGTCTTGCCAGAACAAACTTTACGTTTCAATTTGGGTTCAAGAAGTGGAGATGTCCTAGTGAAATCGAACGCGGTGGAAGCTTCTCAAACCTTCCATCTTTACGCTTAACTAACTTCAGGCTGCCGGAGCGGTATATCGAATAACGCGAATAATGTTTAAAACACCCGTTTTGAAGATATAGTGAGCAGACGATGAAGAAGACGCTCCGCTGGCCCTCCATCGTCATGGTGTAGTTATTGGCGCGTTGTCGAGGATCTCCCCTCCTCCCTCTTTGTGCGCGGCGGCCAATGGGAACACCCGACATTTTTCTCTTCTGGTCATGAGGGGAGGGAAGAACTGTTCGTCCTCATCCGCTGTAACGTCGTACAAAAACAAACGCCAACACCAAAATCCCTCCAAAACATCACCTTAAAACTTCGCTTTAAAAAAATACAAATATTGAGATCATTTTGTTTTAAACTGCATGGTACTTTGTATTCACTCGCAAGGCTATAAGGTGAAGAGATGCACCTCTCACAAAGCTCTATGCTCTTCAATATTGGTGAATTCCAACTCTCCCCCCGCCTCACGCTGAAGAGCTGTGATTTGTATCCGGCACAAAACTTGAAAGTATAAAACAGCGAGGACGAGGACGGGAAAACACATAAAAGATGTGCTGTTCCCGTCCTTGTCCTCGCTGTTTTATACTTTCAAGTTTTGTATCTAGTAACCAACATGCTCGTTTTTCATTTGTATCCGGCTTTGTTTGTGTAGGTTGTCATGGTACTGCCCTCCTGCAACACGATATACTACATTACTGCGTTACGCTTTCTGGAGATATTTGTGCCCTAACCACACTCTGTGTGACAACGTTTTGGCCTAGAAAAGCTATTTGTACGGAGACACTGAGAATAATGTTCCGCCTGCTTACATGCCTCTCAGTGTTACGGAGCATGTTGTCTTTCTCGGCGGATACCTCTCTTTCCCGGTCTCTCATTCACCGAGCTCCCTCAATACATCGCTGTGATCTGGCTCCCCCAACGACTTCCGGAGTTCATCTCTACACATTTTTAGAGTACCAACATTGAGAACACTACGGTCGATAACGTTCGCCCTCGAGCTACCAACTAAATTAGACGCGACGAGGTAACGACACTCCCGCCGTCTAAGAGCTTTAAATTATTATTGTAAAGATATCTTAAGCCTGATCTGAAAACACAAAGAAACGCTTTCTGCAAATTCCAGAAGTAGGACTTGCATTTTATTTTAATTGTGATTATCGCTAGTCAAACTCGCCCTGCACCAAGCACCAACATGTAGAACGCCCTCAAGATAATCGGAGAATAGATTGCCGATACTCTGAAGTACACTTATTGAGTTGCACAAGTTCGTGCCTCAAAGCAAAAACGAGGCAGCGATAAGAATATCTGATTGTAGTCGTGTCTAGACGGTTTTATGGATCTACTTCGCCTAAATAGAGTCATAACTGGCACCCACTTTCTGTTTTGCGTTTAGTTCGATAGCATCGCCTCATCGCTACGCCCCCTATATAGCTTACGGCCTCTTCGGGCATCACGGCGCGTGTATACAGTATTTACTCGTGTAATAGCCGCACTGTTTACGAAAAAAACTTGAGGGTTCGCTTTTCCGCGAAGCACGCAGATTGCCAATCACCGGGATCGACAGCATGCTTCCAGCTGTTTACAGGACAGAGATAACGTCTTCGTGCGAAGATACCATCTGTGAAGATTGCATTTGTATGGATAATCGTGTTCTCGATCTGGTTATTCGCTGAGTTATTTATGGGCAACGGAATGATTGGCTGTATTTGTGTTCTGTGGGAAAGTAGACGCAAGGGCCTTGTACATAAATAGTGCGGCTATTACTCGCGTAAATATGGTACTTTGACCGGGGGCATTACCACACAACGGCTCAGAGCACGATGAATAAAATCTCGCTCCATGAACACGAGTATGATAAGCTTCATCTTCGCCCACGTCCGTTTTGTTAAGAAGCAGCGTCATACAAGAGAGCGTGCGTCCTACCACTTTGCTGCTGTGGTAGGACACCACTTTAGCAATCTCACTTACTGGACCGGCCGAGTTTCTTGTTTTTAGCGTTAAACATATGCTTTATATCTCAAGGGAACGTGGACCTTCCAGTTAGCATGCCAGAAAAGGGCGTAACTTGTCTCATGTTTGGCAATCCTCGGCATCTAACTTGGACCTTATTAGGTTTTATTCCATGGCGTTAGCTAAGGCCAGGGTACATTTCTTCGATTTTTTTGACTTCTCTGTAACTTTTCTCGAGGTTCGCCCAATAATCTCCAAAATCCCAGACATGAGAGTGAAATGCCTTGTGTCATTCAAACCAGCCAGTACTAAAGCCTGATTATGGCACTTGTTTGGCAACTAGGACCAGGGTTGCCAGGTGAAATCCAAACAACAAAAAGTGAACGCTGATTCTCGCATTTCATCGTGAACTGAGGCCCAAAAAACCATGTAACAACGGACAACCAGGCGGCGAAGACTAACTCGGGCATTTGTTAAAAAGTTTAAAGCCAAATGAGCCAGAAAATAAAACATTGATTTTAATGGTTGAAAGTAAACGTTTCTTGAGAAATAAATTAAAAACAGACAAACTAGTGTACGAGTTAATGTTGCAAAACAAAATTATAAAAAAATAAAAACATATGAGGATAAAAGCAAACTTTTTATTTCGTGTTGAAGAGTTAAAAAGGCTTCTGTCTGGCAATGCTATAAATTATTCTCCGAGTCGGACCTAGAAGAGATATTTCTTTTTTTCTTTACAGAAAAAAACAACAGCATTAGGAACATAAGTAGATTGGATCTCAAATATAATGGCGCTGAAATGTATATTTTTGCTTTCCTACAGCCAGAGCTTAATTTCACGGCCAGAAAGATAACTTGCCACACGTCCCTCCTCGAAAAGGTCATAAGCAACGGCCATGCTAAACCACCGTCACGGTTGCCCAAGCGCAAGTTCGTATATAAAAATAGTAATAAAACAAGGCCCTAATGATTTCTCGGGGCATAAGTGAGTCGCACGCCAAGCACGCCGGTAATGTGCCGAGAAGCGACGCGTCTCAAAGATAATGAGGTTATCCGAGTCCATACGCTCTAGAAGAGAGTCCTAAGGAAATTCATTATGCGGCTGTCATGAACGTCTTTCTCCTCCTAAATCTGGACATTGTCGTGGCTTCGTCGTTAATTTTCACGTCCACTAGCCTGGACCGACCCTTTATCTCGCTCTGTGAACGGACAGCTCTTCTGTTGGAGTCGGAAGCCTTCCAATGACAAAGTAGCGACTTTAATACGTGGATATTTGGTGCGTTCGCCACGAGTGCAACCTGGCAACTCCGGGTTGCCAAGGAGCCCGCGTGCTGCGATTGGTTGTTTGTAGCTATAGGGTTCCTTCCTTTCTGGATTTATTTTTAATCAAACTGGGATTGGCTCTATAATGCATTTCACTTTAGGTACGAACAAAGCCGACGCTACCTTCCAATGGGGCCATGCAAAGCGGTGCCAAAAGTGAAACGTAATGGCATCTCTTTCCTGTTTTCTATCACCAGCTATAACAATCAGGCTTCTGGTTTCGAACGGCGCACAGGTCTCGACTAGACATGCAAAACAAACTATGCATCAAAGTGATGACACTTTAGCCGATATCTCGGTGCCTAGCGTCATTGAGGCCAGTTTTCCGAAGCTTTATCTGGAATGTTAAGAAACGGGTTTTCGTACTTTAAAAAGAATGTTAAGGCTCTCCGCGACAGTTCTAGACGATGGCGTACATGTTTCCTGAAACCGAATTTGAGGCTAGAAAAGTCTTCGTTTCAAAGTTTAACCATGCCCGATTGCGCCCACTCTGCACTAAGCGCCAAAATAGGGCGGCGTGCACGATACTCTAGCAAAAAACTCCCGATTGCTCTGTCCGTGACATGTCCCAATTTCGCTCGCTTCTTTCAACGCCACCGTCAAAGAGTTTTGACGGAGCGGGAACGACATTGACAGAGACGCCAACGTGACGTCGCAGTGTAACACAACATCTGTGATGGCAAGCTACGTTTGCAGCCGTTAGCGGTAGCCTATGCGGAGCACAGTTTCGTCTGCTTCTTTTGCAGCGGTTGTGGTGACGTCAGAAAGCAGAGTTCTGATTGGCTCAGATCGAAGTATAGTGGACAGACCTCAAAGCAGCTTGCTTTGACGTCTACTCACTATCCTCCAATTAGAGCCAATACGAGCTCAGCGTTCTGACGTCACCACAACCGCTCCAAAGAAGCAGACGAAACTGTGCTCCGCATTGGCGAAGACATTTTAAGAAACTCGGGTCGTGGCGTGTCATAAGGATTCCATTAGCGGTCCGCAGCAAGTGAGATTAATAGAGTAGGCAATAAGAACACTGTGTAATAAGGCACGAACCTAGGAGCGTGAATGCATTGAGACACCCCCAGCAGTTGTAAACTGTGACTGGCATGAGTCACAGAGAGGTTACATATATAAAAACATAAGAAATTAAAAGTGCTGAAATAGCCACTGACGGGTCAATAAAGGTCGCGCCTTCTTTTTGATCAGGTGTTAGAAGATATATGAGCACTTTCGATTTCTTACGTTATTTATCCCATGAGCATCTTGTTCAGGACTGTACAGCAGTCTTGACGTGCCTTGTTTTCTCCTAAGTGTTTTCTCTTGCGTGTCTTATCAAGAAATTTGTATTCATAGGCGAAGAACTAAACAAAAATGAACAGTATTAAAACCGCGAGTCGGGCTAGTTAGTCATGATTCATAATGGGGATATACGAACACAGGACAAATCGTACACCCTTTCCTCTGTTCTACTCGTCTTCTTATCCTCGTTTTCTTTTTAGTATATCTTTGTTATAAAGCAATAACCACTTTCAATCAATGATCCATGTTTCAGCGCAACAGTCGAAGAGTTCCACCGGGGCGAGTACGATATTGGCGGAGGAACCACGGTCGCCCTGGACATCCTGGACACGGGTGGCAGCTTCGAGTTCCCAGCCATGCGTCGGCTGGCCATCGACTCCGGCGACGCCTTCCTCCTGGTGTACGCGGTGGACGACAAGGAGTCCTTCGAGCTCGTGCGCACGCTCAGGGACGACGTGCTGGCCGCCAGAAGGGCGGCGCCCATCGTGGTCGTGGGCAACAAGACCGACCTGGAGCCGCCTCAGGTGCGCACCGAGATGGTCGAGCCGCTCGTCTGCATCGACTGGGAGCACGGCTTCGTCGAGTGCTCGGCCAAGGAAAACAAGAACGTCGCCAGGGTGTTTCAGGTGGGACGCTGCTGGATGTATTTCAAACTTTCATACACATCAGTGTGAAACCGAATTCGGCCTCAGCTGACCTAACCTATCGTAGCGTAACTCTACATAACGGATAGACATATAGGATAGATGTTGAGAAATTAGGATAAGACCCTGGTTTGTTAACCTGGCCGAAAGAAAAAAATAACGTCGCGTGGTGTTATAATAATAACACTTCGTTTATTTTCCATCAAAATTGATGGGGGAGGTCGAGCAAAAAAATTGTAAAATTACATTTTTGCGATGCCCTTCAGCCCCTACGAAGGTTTAACAACACAGTCCTAAGAACAGTAGGCATAAACACAGGAGGAGTTCAGTACACACGCCGAGTAAACAAGAAGAAGTAAACCCTAAAGTAATAAATGAAGGGGAGAAACACGACTATTGTACCAATTAACATTTTATAAGTATTCTTAAAGTGGTTTTGGTGATAGTTTAACTAAATGCAACTGACCATCATCTAGTTGGTTAAATAATTTAGGGAGATTATATATAATGATCTCAGAGCCATATCTTGCTCCCGTCACGACCATCTCCTACCGTTCCGCGTTACAAGTGGGGTAAATGTTTCCTTCCCAGAAAAATGTGCTAGATTTGTAAGTAAACACGTATTTCTATTGCTTTATATCGGTACACTATTGAAAGGTAACCCTTTGTTGGATAGTGGCCACTACAGTGGACAAAGTTATTTAATTTTTAAATAAAGCGCCAGGCCGCATAATGCCCGTACGCATGGTGTCCACTTCAGTGGAAATATGAGTTTTCGATTGCCACTCATAGATGGCGCCACCGTTCAACTGGTGTTGACATATTCAGCATCTAAGATGGCAGCTTCCACAAATTCCAGATAAGGCACGTGCACCCTCGCAAAAGCGTCGTAAACTGTTGAAAAAACTTATAACCCCTCTGTTAATCACTCTCATGCCTTCGGGGAAGTCTTGAGGTGTAATCTGTATAAATATGAGTGTTCAATAAGTCTTCATTGTTCAGTAAGTGATCTATTTGTGGCTTGTCCACTCTGGTTGGCACCATGAACAGCAGCATTACAGGGCTATGTGCTATGCACAATTTGTTTTTGGTCATTGTCGCTGTAAATATACTAGAATGGTCCAATTTTATGTTGTAGTGAATAAAGCACCAAATTTTTGCATATTCGAAAAAAAAACTATATTTTGCTATTTTATTTTTGTTTTAGTGGTAAATGGTATGCTACCAAACCGCCTTCGAGGGAAGTAGACATCTATGCATTATTGGATATTCCACTGTCTGACTCAGGAATCAATATCCTAATTAAAGACGTTCTGCCGTCAGGAAGTGATGATATTTTAGAGAGCGAGGATGATGACATTGATTATGCCATAGAGGATGATCAAGGCAGGTGTGATGATAGCTCGGAAGATGCCAGCCAAAGTGATGAAATTGATGATGAGGATTGCGATGCGGAAACCCAAGCTCCATCTACAAGAAAAAGACGTCGAGTTCAAAAGGAAAAGCCAAAGTAATGGTCATGGGACGAAAGGATCTTGTACCCCCGTGCATGCTGTCCACTGTAGTGGACGTTCTGTAATTGATAAACTACATTACTGAAAGCTAAGAAAAAAATCCTGGGTCTCAGCTCAATACCAATGGTTGCAAAAACGCACAATTTTATGGTTTGCATGGACAGTTTTAAAGAATGCAACAAAGGGTTAATAATTGCAAAAATACTGTATTTTAATAACTCGGAAAGTTATTAAAATACAGTAAAATACAAACCAGCCGAACGAGAGTCGAACGGCACGCCGCCAAGACCTCGATCCCCTTTTTGTGAAATAAATCTTCTTTTCCAAATTAGGTGGGAAGCTGCTGGACGTCTATTCAACTCTTACACGAATCAACGCGAAACCGAATCCAACCTAAGCTACCATAAAATTTTTCACCCAACTAATAGTCTGTAACAGGTTAAGAAACCAGGCCAAGCACGTCCTGCAAAGCCCTTAACTATTTCTACTTTGGCAAAGCGAACGCTGGAGAGAAGGCGACGAGGAGTTCGTCTTCTTTCCAGTGTTCGTTTTGGTAAATTGTAAAGAGTGGAAGGCTTTGTGGAAGATGCTTAGCCTGGTTTCTTAACCTGTAACAGACTATTAGCTATCCTAACCAATCGTAGTATAACTTAGTATAACCTAAGCTAACCGAGCCTAACTAGTCCGAGCTAACACAACCTAGCATAACGTAACTTAATCTAACATCGTACGCTTAAATTGGCGTCACCTTCATAAAAAAGATAACGTCCATAACGTGACAGAAGTTAACCAAACTTCTTTTTAAACTTTAGGTTAACCCTTCTAAGTTAACCTAACTTCACCTCACCTTACCTAATTCAACCTAACCATACTGACTTAACATAACCTAATCTAACCTGACTTAGCTTAGCTAAACCTTACTTTACATAACGTAACCTAAACTAACCGTCTGACAGAACCTAACTTAACCTAACCTAACCTAATTTAACCTAATCGACAATAACCTGACCTGAACGACCCTTATCTACCTAACCGAGCTGACTTGACCTAATTTAACATTATGAGAGGGACTATTCCAGGGGAGGGTGTTTTAGACTGAACCAGAAAAGGTGTAGCTAATGTTTGTTTTTGTTTTTTCTCAGTTTTAAACACTATAAGCGCCCCCATTACTTCTGCAACGAAGCAATTTGTATGTAAATTAAAGCACTGTGGTGAGAGGTGGCTCGAGAGGTAAAATTAAGCAAACTCGATTCATAAAGTGCAGGCATCAATACACCATATTTGATTTTTACGGCATACTCCCTACATCGGCACCAGGTGCCTAATTATCACAGTTCTTTAGTCCAACTAATTGTTGTGTTGAAAAATATCATGCCTTGAAAAGGCACCAGAAACAAAGGTATAACCTATCCTAATATCCTTTTGTCAGAGGCCAAAAACGTTCGCCCTAAATTGCAAAAAAAAAAATATTAAAGGTTCTAAAGGTAGGTTTTATTGCTTGGCTCCTCGGTTATCATCCTGCTTCCTTAGGCCTCAGCTTCCAAGAAAATGCCAAAATTAGGCTTCACATCCGGTCATTCGGCTTCACCTGGCAACTTTGAAACTAAATTACCAAACAAGTGCAAAAAAAAAATAGGCTTCAATGCTTGTTGCTTCCTTACTACGTGACATTTTATTTTTCTCGTGTCTGGCACATTGGCATTTATGTGCCGAACTAGAAAAAAGCCATGGAGAATCCTTATAAAATTACTTTGGCACTTACCTTATTATGCCCAAGTTGGGCTCCTAGGATTACCTAGCTTGGACCAAGCTAGCCGTTTCTCTCGAGCACTGCTCGGGTTAGTTGATTCTTCTCTGCCTCTGTTTGCTTTTAAAAAGTTCAAAACTCTTGTGTTTTTTTTTTCTATTTCAGGAACTCCTGGCGCAGGCCAATTTCAAGAACAAGGTGGTCAAGGCCACGCAAAACCGCCGTATGTCGCTGCCGGTGAACAGCTTTAGCCGGGACCTGCACGCCCTCAGTCCTATCCTCAAAGCCAAGGGACAGCGGAAACGCACCAGCTGCGCCGTCTCCTAAGCCCCGCCCACCGGCCCAATCAATACAGGGCCTGTGGATGACGTCAGATGAAGAGGATTGACCGCACCGCACCCAGAAGAATAACGACGTGGCTCTTGACCGGTTCCCCAAAACCTTCCCCTGTTCTTCATAATAGACCTTTTTCGAAAACTTCCAGAAGGCCTCTCGTCCGCCCTGCAATGCACCGGGTGGCGCCGGGGGAATTGTGGGGCTGTTCCGATGTACGCTCGGGTCGACTCGTACGCTGCGTGCATCCTGGAAGCGCCGCGATGCCTTCTACCCTTACCACTGTGAGTCCGAAAACAAGACGCAAATCAGAGCAAACAGGCAACAAGGCCGACACATACCCTGCTTTGTTATGGTCATGCCTTCTTTTTGTTCAAAAACTGCAAAATGCCAAAGTGACATGAACTGCATCTATTTGTGGTTAGCCGACACGAGTCGTACATTCAATTGCCGTAACTCATTGAGATAATAATGGGGATGCTGTGGGATCATCCATAGTCATGGCGAGCATGACTCCTATCGCCTATATGTTCTTTGTATCGCCTTAAAATTGTAGTGGAAAAAATTGTTGTAAAGCGCCTTGCTTTGAAATGTGTCGGAGAAGCGGAAGGGGCATCGTCTAGCAGTGGGGTGAACACACGCCTATAACCTTAGCTCAAGTGCAAGCTTGAGTAAAAGCAAAAATAGAGCGTTGCAAACACAACATTTTTGCACACTTTTTGCAACGTATTATTTCTTTTTTTTTTTCACTTTTCCTTGGGACATGGAGAAATGGAAGACATTATATAGCTAAATCTGCATGACACTAGGGGTGTGACAAACTTATGTAAAAATATATACCCTCAGAAGTTCTTTCTGCTGAGATGTAGTAGCTGGCAAACGCAATGTCTTGGAGGCGAAAAGGCCAAACACTTCATGTCGTCTTAAGCAAGAAGCTGCCAACGTAGCGTAATTTTATACATATATGTCGCACTGTGGGAATGAAACAGTCACATCCCAAAATAAGCAAGGTTATTCTTCAAATGCAGTATATTTGCCCCCATTTTTAACTCGGATAACGTAGTAGTAGTTTCATTTTAAAGGATATAGAATGTGCGTAACGGCAGCCTTCTTATTCCACTATTAGGAACCGCTTGCTCCAAGAACACTTTCCATCGCTTGCCGCTTTAATCCGTGTTTATCCAACAAATACAAGTCTGCATTGCGTTTATTAAGCTTTAAGTGGTAGAAGTTTTGCATTTCTTTATTTGTATGTGAGAATACCCACGAACAATTTCATTTCAAAACCTATAAATATAGTTGTATATCTTGTCTTTTTTCAAAAGTTGTTCATGTAATCCCGAAACATGGATTTGTGCTCTTTTTTTCTCTCAAGCTTTTGTTTAAGGCTATGCCATAACTGTGCGAAACAAAAAGAAATATATTCCTTAAGTAAGGTACTAACTCACACTATTCCTACCAGTACAATAAAAAAGAATGTCTTAGAATAAACAAAAACAATCCAAAAGCTACATTTTGCTAGTGCGAATACCTAACCACGATTCTAAATTAATCGTAACTTCAAAAAGCGAAGCAATATTTGAAGCAGGTCAACGTGTCATGGCGCGCCTCACCCGATCATTTGGGATTCTCGAGCACACCCCAAAGCTACATCATACTTCCTCTAGGTGGCGCTGCGGTAATCGCCGGCTAATAACGTCCCCAAGGTGCCGCACCGGTCATTGTTCGTTGCCGCTGCGTGCAAATTTATTGCGTGTCGTTTTCCTTTGTCGTTTGTTTTTTTCCTTCGTTCCTGCGGCGTGGCCTAGCGCGCGTCTTCCATAATTCAATGCCGGGCTTATGGCCCACTCTTGCTGAAACCCGCCGCATTCATGTATATTCATATGCCAACACCTCCTAGATAAGAACGCCTTAGTGCTGAATCCCTTGACATCTAAATATTGCCCTGCGAATTGGACACGACTGTTGCTTCAACGTTCGGCAGAGATCGGTGTCCTCGCTAATTTAACATTAGTCCCGGCCGAATGTTCACGCACCACTCTTGTCTAGTCTATATCCCGCGCTGGACTCCGGCGGGCGATTTAAAACTTTCAGCACTGTGGTCTTATTATTGAGGAGGCATTTACCCGGTCCCATCCAAAACAGTGTTTTGTAAATACAGAAAAGATGAGTGCGTCTTATGAAAATTTGAAGAGGAAAAGGCACTAAATATGTTACGCGCATCAGAGTAATGTGGGAAGGTGAGATGTTGGACTCTCTTTTAGCAATGATGATGATGATGTGGTTGTTCCCTTTGCAACCAACGAGCTCTAGGGATATTCGTGCCGTAGCCAGGGGGACTACGCCACGTAGCGGAAAGGACGCGAAAAAGTAAAGCGGAGAGCCATCGCCGATCCCAGCGTTGCACCGAAAACTGCAGCGGCTCGGCGGCCTAAATGTGACACAAAGGTGATGCTAATAATGGCATTTGTAGACTATTTTTGCGCTTTCTGCGACGCTTTGTTATCCCAAAACAATTTCAAAAGATCGATGTCAATATGAAGACGAAGGAATCAATCAGCTTCATTTTAAAAGGCACAGACTTGCCTGAAGATTGGTTCTACATAGTTTATTCTCGCGAAGTCATTCAAATTTCAAATTTGGTCTGAAAGGCTGGAAACATTCATGGAAACATTGGAAACTGGGCATTGGATGATGTAATAGGGCAGGGGGGAGGACAGTACGGCTTGTTTGCGAAGGGTAATAAGAAGTTTAACGCTGTAAGATGAACCCTGGATAATCTTGCACCAGCAAATAAAAAAGCGAAACAGCGCAAAATACTGTGTTCACTGGGATTTAAGCTGCCTTCTCGACTTGCAAGTTTCACAGCATATTAATTACTTCACCCCCTGGAGAACGCCGGAAAATTTGAATGCTAGATCTGGCATTACCTTTATCTGCTGTTATCTCAATCGCGGTTGTTAATTTAGCGATAATAGATAATACACTGAAAAGAGTAAAGGTTTGGTATTCCGAAAATTTATTTGGTTTAGGCCACTCAAAAACCGCCAAACTTCACCTTCAGAAGTGAGAGAGAAAGAAAACCGACAAGGTTTCGTGGAATCAATGTTGACAGCTGCAGTGGGTTTTATCTAATGTGGTTCGTGTCATGTCTTGGGAACCTATTCGAAATCCAGCGTGAAAGATAGCGTTTCTTAATCTTGTAAATATATGTACTAAACGCAACTTCAGGTCAAACATCAAATTTTCTTTTCACTTTGTTGTCGGCTCGTTTGCAACCAGAAATTATTGTCCAAACTTTATATTCAAATATTATATTTTATGAGAACTAAAACCATCCAGTATCTCGCAAATAAGTCCAATTTACGCGATACACTTAATTCAAGCGTTAAGCTCCAAGACACAACACTGATTAAGCTTCAGGCAGCTGAATGACAAGGCAATAATTACGGTTAGTAATCAAATTGTCACATTTTATACCGATACTTTACTATAAAGACTAGGCCAACATTGCTCAAAAATTACTGAAAGGCTCAATTAAAAACTCTTAGTGAAGATAGGCAGGAAGATAAAGCATGTGTTCAAACTATCTTAACACGGAACGTCGTGTTCAAGAGAGAAATTCAGCCAGGATGAAAAAGCCTCATTCAGCATATTTCTATCTATCCTCTTCCCTGGAACTCATTTTATTTTTGTAGCGCTACGTTCGGCAGAGTATATTTTGGAATACCACTGCATCTCGGGAGGCGACTGCTTGATCGCAAAATGGTGTGACAAGCCATCTCGTTCCAAATCCTGGTAACATGGAAAGTTTGACTGGCCGCCGCAGAGGCGATAGAAGACTGCGGCAACGAAGACTGGGTAATGAAACAAACCCCTTACGGAGTTCTTCCGTGAATAGACACAAATAAGTTTCATTTAAATTACAACATGGCTTGCTTGCAGAGACCAAGCGCCAACCAAGGCAGAACTTTACAAAAGTCAAATGTTTATTGCATCTTTACGGTAAAAGTTCAATTAAGGCAACATTTCATTTTTAGATATATGTGCAAATAAAGTAAATTAATAACAATACTAATAAATAATAGGCTACTTTATCTTCACCAAAATAACGTCTCCTCCACGTTTTGTTTTCTTCTTTCTAGTGTTTCCAAGTAAGATTCTAAATTGCTGTTCTTTAAATGAAGTTGGTCACGTTTATTTTGACAGATCGTGGAAATAGGTGGGAGGTTTATTCTGTTGCGCTTTAGGTGTGCTTGCTTTAAAACGCGATAAGCAGCGACGAGCGTGTAGCCCGAAATTCTCGGCAGTACCCAAACGTTTTCAATTGGCAGTTCACAGGCGTCCCTTCGGTGGAAAATTGTAATATGGGTGCCGCGCTTTCTTTGCAAGTGTGAATTCACAGCGGAAGCCAACGTAAGCCTCTGTTTCAGTACCTCGTCTGGAAAAACATTGGCTATCGCTATATTGTTTATATCCCAAACTGCGAGGTGATAGTTACAAAAATGAATAGGGGAAGGAGATTAGGGCTGAGACGGACGAGTGGAAGAATCATACTTTTGGTTTCTAGACTAGGTGGCGCAAGCTACCGCCTGTTATAAAGGGTACAACCGTTAGCCTCCATCCATCCATCCATGAACTGTGAAGTGTGTGACTGGATCCGAGTTAAAGCCGAATGCTTACGTAACCCTCGTGTTCAGACACAGCTTCAAAGTGTGTGATCAAACAATGGTGGACTCGGACATATTCACCAAATCTCTTTAGATTACGCAATTTTCAAATCGGACCATAGTGGAGTCTATAGACCGAGGACCACAACATGAGATGCCTCTGGTAACATCTTGACTTAAACGTTCATACTCCGTTACGCTTTAAATCGGACCACAACCCTCGCTACGACCCGATCGATGGACCCAATCAAGCAGCCCAAAAATTGCATCGTCACGGCGCCATGATGATGAGTTTTTGGAGCTGCATGATCGTTTCCACCGGTTCGTATCATCGGCTGCAGTCGGACTATATACGACACAGTGGACCATGAATGAAATAATAATGACGCAGAGCTGTCTGAACTCAAACTATTTTTAGCACACCCTTTTCATTTTTTTTTAAAGATGCGAAACGCATTCAGAGTTTCATGCAGACATTAGAGACGTTTTGTATTGTGTATAGGAGCAAACTCGAGCGCTGTGCGTTTGCGATAGCGTTGAAGTGCTCAACCCTGCGTACGTTGCTATTCGCCACATCGAATTCGACGTGAGTCTGGGGCTCCGCGCGCGCTCTGTGTGGAGCACGCAACGCTCACGCAAACGCACTGGGCTTGCGTTTAATTGCTCGTATACGCAACGCTAAAACTCGCAAGTTTTTTGCATTGCTGCTTAGAGGACGTGAGCAGTACTGGTGAACCAAGCTGTCGTTAAGTTCTTTGCTCAGAGCGGCAGTTGTCCGCGAGTGTGAAACTGCAGACAGCAAGCTTTGAGGTCGTATGCGCGGCGCTTGCCGTCGTACTACCAATTAGGCTTCAGGCAAGCGGCTTATTCGACTAATTGGGCCAAAGTCGTGATGTCGCTAATGATCACATACCACGCGGATTTGATCGTTTAATCTTTTGGCAACTCGCCACCTTCGGATGATTCACAGTCAACAGTTACTAAGTGTTAACTCTAGGATATAATTCCTCGCTCTTGAACATGACTCGGAACAATATTTGGACGACATCATACTTTAAGCGTGATGCATATAGACCGTGTAATACAATTGTGTGATCATTCACACTACCGTGGAAAGACGTGTAGAAAAATATCTTATAAAAACATGTTTTTCTTTTATTCGAATATTTTATTGACTGCCTATGATGTTGACAATTATCGGATACAAAATTTTTAATGTATCTTAATATTTCAGGTGCAGACCGTACACAGGGTGGGTGCAGTGAGATGTGTATACTACCACCCTTATAATTATTTGTTTGTCGATATTTATTTATTTGTAAGACAAAAAACAATTCTGCATAATTTAGTGCAAAGTTAGTTCACTAAATTTAGCGCTAATCTGATTGTATTCTGTGGCGCTTTTAATGCTGTACCGCTCAACCTCTTGGAAGCAACCCTTATATCACTTTGTGCAAAGGTTGAAATGCATGTACAGAGTGTCTACAAAAATGTACAGGGTTTTTGTCACCGCAAAAATAAACTATGCATCGCCGCAAACGTATTCGCTACTCAAATGTAGTGCTAAAGGTTCGAACCAGATGCCAAAGTTTTAGCACGAACCGATATCTTATTCAAAAGTTACAAGTGATTTTCTGATAATTTCAATGAGAAAATGGTGGCCGACGGAATTTTCGTATTCATGCGGCTCTAGGCAACGGAAACCGAAAACGGACAACAATGGGCTCCATTTTCCCATTGAAAGGTTAAAAAAACTTCCATAACTTTTGAAAAAGATATCGGTTCAGGCTGAAACTTTGGTATCGAGCTTGCACCTCTAGCGCTACCTTTGGGGACAATCAGAGTTGGGTGATACGTAGTTTAGTTTTGATGTGAAAACAACTCTGTAAATATTTTTCGGGGCCAACCTGTACATAATGGTCCTCCAGCATGGTAGAAAGAGCTTCATAATCTCGCGTTCTATCATTCCAGTGTTGATCAAACTATATTCAATAAAATATGGCAATCGATAGGAGTTACACCTTATTAAATACCACGTTGCTTAAGTAGAGATTGGTGTCTCGGTTGAATCATTCATAAAGCTCGCGTAACGGTGGGCGGTCCACCCCAGTCCCGGCCGTCCTATAGTTAGAGGTCGCTGCATTTCTAAAATTAGGTATCGACTTAGAAACATGACTCCGCCGAAACGGGGCTTCCGGTCTCCGTGCATCTAAAGGGCTTCTAACGTCGCAGCGGGCTATTAGCTAGGTTTCAATTACCTGATTACGCAGCTGTAATTCAGGCTCACCACGCTGGAATCGTTCTATAGGTAGACGCGACCAACCTCCGCCTTCTGCATTCGATTTTCGCATCGCCCACTCACGCTCCAGTCAATAAAGGGCTCTGTAAGCTAAAGTCTCTTATTCAATTTTTTTTTAAATGGACGTCGGGATTTTAGGGGTGCTTGCAAATTTGATTAGCTGTAGTTCCTATACTACGTTTCACTTTCTGTCCGACCTTAGCCGAGGCAATGATTCGATCAGGCCAATCAATCATCATCACCAGTGCATCGTCAGGGTACTCACTTTTCTTTTTCTTTTTTGTCGGTCGGCTCTCACCGGATAAGTTAATCAAGCGCAGAAAGAAACGCAGGATCACGGCGCCGATCACTGTTCGTCATTGGCTTCGTCAGTTATAGTAGACCTTCGAAGCAAGAAGTCGATGGTAGAAGACGTACAAAGCGACGATCGTCGTGACGATTCGCTTTTGACACTGCCTGATTGGCTCCGTCAGATCGGTGCCTCGGTTGCGGCCGATCTTGAAGCGAAAGAGACTGTAACCATCACCGAGAAATGAAGGGTCTGGCGAGTTTCCAGCATCTTAATATAGATCAATGGGATGGTGACATGAGCCGAAATCAACGCATAAAAAAAGAAGAAAAAATATGTGCGTATTGACCAATCCAGGATTGGTCTAGAGGGTCAAGACGTCATAGCTACGTGATCTCGCGCGGGAATTTCAAACAGCCCACAACGATAACGTGAACCGTGACGTCACGCGTGTAATTAAAACGTATAACAAAAAATGAAACACGTTAACAAATCTCTGTACGGCGAAATTAGAGAGCAGCTCTTGAGGAAGAGGAGGGGAAAGTATGCACCTCCTCCTCTCATTCTCCTTTTTCAACCCTTCTCCTAGCCTTCCTCTCCCTCCTCCTCTTCATGCTCTTCCTTTCGTCCTCCTCCTTCCCTCCCCTCCTCGTGGGAGGAGGCGAGCCACGTCCTACGTTTCTTAAATATAGAAAGCCAGGAGTCCAAGCTTTGCAAGTATGCTTCGCAGTTTGAGCTGGTGTTTCCACTGCACTAGCGCTCGTTCAGCAGAAACCCATCAAAAGTAAATCTTTCGCATAAAAATTTTGAATGCATTCGGTTAGAAAAGAAAAAGACGGATTATAAACTGAGCCTCGCAACGCTCTCGCTTCGCGCCAGTCAACCCTTGCAGCGTGAAATAGATCGGTAAACGGACATTGCAATCTTCGCTGTTTAAAACAGCCCGCCGTGCCATTTCAGTGTATCGGCCAATAGCGACGCATTTCCTGAGCAATTGACGACATGATCTCTCATATGCTAGCTCAGTTCTTTAAACTGGTAGAACGAGCCTGGTGGCGAAACTTTGTTTGTGCTAAATTCAGCGGAATTTACAGTAACGTGAAATGACATCAGCTGTTTACCCTAATTTCATCAAGCGATAGCATATTGATCTTCTGCGCTTACAAGATAGAACGGCACATAAACGTCGTACTTTTTTAATGAATTTGCTTGCCCAATTTTTTTTATAATTTACAAATTTTGTATAATAAGATACGTGATGGAATTTATGAAACACTGACAATTTAGCATGTCTAGCTTTGATCGGCGCTTAAAGTGCATCAGAACACGAGCGTACAACCTTAGCACTATTTCATCGCAACGTCCTGCCAAATATGTATGTTAAGTTTGATCGCACGTTGAGCAGAGAGATATTTCTGGTGTAACGCAAGCTGTCAAAATCCTCTAATAGATACGACCATGCACCTAAGACAAACCCCTTGATCGATACAAGCTCGGGTTTTGCGTCTCCTAGAAGGACCGACAATCATTGTCGTGGAAACATGAGAATCACGTGCCCTTGCCGAACTCTGGAAGAGAAAACAACATGACGTCTAGAGTGGCATGTTTTTGTGGTGCTGGCATTTCTTTTCCTTTTTTCTTATGAAAGATACATGAAACACCTGACCCGCGCATTGAGGCGCTTGGAACCACCTTTAAAGAGGAACAGATCACAGGGCTTCGGATATAAGCATCAACGTTACATGCAGGGACTACGGTGAATAAAATACGTGAAAACCTGGTCACACCAACGACGGTCCCGCTACCAGAGCCACTTGTTCCCCTCGCAGTTATTGTGAGAACCACGTAATCCAACTTCAAACATGCCATTACATGCATTCATCAATGAGACAAGGAAATCGTGTGTCAAAAAAGTAATACCAAATTAAAATAATAAAAAAGTTCCGAATGGAACAAAAAAAAAAGAACTTGCTGCAGCAATTTTTTTTTTAAGTACGCATTATTTGGTAGCCGCTGCTCAATCTATGTGAGTCCGCCATAGTCTGGGCACGTACCACGAACATGTATTAAACACGAGGGTTGCCTCAACTTTCGGCGTGAACTCAGATCCAATCACACTTCTCGAGCAAAAAAAAAAATGGCGACAACTAATGTTGCTTGATAGAGTTGAAAAAAAAAAAACGTCCCTTTAAACTTAAAAGAACAGCCGGTGTTTGCCCATCAATGGTGTTTCCCCCAATTCTGCGCCGACCACCTCAGTTAACGGGTAAGCAACGGGAGGAAACTCCATGACACGCTCCCGCGAGTTTCGCGCTCCTTCCGCGCAATGGCGCTGCGTGCGCACCATCGTATGGCGATGAATCAAAAGGTTTGCCGCGTTTCGGGCGCGAGTTGTTCCTCTTTCGGGGTCCGGGGACGCTGTCTGTCCCGTATGCAACAGGCGCTCTCTCTCTCCCGTCCGTCGTCAGACACTGCTTCAGCCAGGGTGGATACACCCACACCTCACAGATTGTTGTATTCGGTGTGTGTTTGTTCTCTCGTCGTCGGATTTCCACAAGTGTGTATTCTACTGCTCTGTAACCTAAGGTCGAATAAAAGTCGTTCCAAAGTTGTCAAATCTCCCTCTACTCTGGCCTCGTTGAAGTGGTGGATTGAGATGGTGACTGCCTTTTGTTTTTCGACTTCTCTTTGGGTCACTAACATCAGTGATATGGCTTAAAAAATAAAAGGAATCGATTATTATTCTTTTATCAATACTTCCATCGTTTGATGGGATTTTCGCAGGTGAGTACAATAATAAAAAATACAACATTATGGTAAAAAGAACTAAAATGGAAACAAGTTATACTACACTTGAACAAAAATAGAAACAGGTTATGGTAGACATGAAGAAATACGACACCAAAGGAGCTAACTTAAATTAGATGCGAATAATTACAATGATGACTGCATAACAACTCTCCCAGCGAGGTCATTCCACTCAGTTAATTGATCGTCGAAAAAGGGAATACTTGAAGCAATTCTTACGCGATTGAAAATGAGTTATTGTTAGAACCTGCCTTTGTCGAGTGGTTTATCCTGATGAGAAAGTGATTAATTTCCACAGGTCTATTTTAAAACGGCCAGTAATTAACTGGAACAAAGGATTTAGTCGGGAATGCCGATTACTCTCAGGTAAGGACAGTAAATTAGCTCTAGTTACCTGTTCGGTTATTGAAGTACGCTCAAAGTTCTTATAAATAAATTGAGTGGCCTTTTTTTTTGTACCCGATAACGTTTACTAATGTAAATCTTAGCGAAAGGATCCCAAATGATTGCAGCATAATCTGATCCTGGCAGGACTATTACTTTTATACATGAAAAGACGTAAGGAAGGGGGAAAATCTTAATGTCCTAAGAAAGAATAACTTCCGCGGAGCATTAGATGTTGCGTAATCGATTTGCTTTGTTCAAGTAAGATAATGAGTAAACCACAGTCTAAAGTACTTATATTGTGTAACGCATGATAGGGTAATATTAATAACATTGCAAACTAACTTTAAAGTGGTAATATTATTAGTACTTACAAAAATCGTTTTATCAAAGTTAATGGTCATTTGCCGATTCGTGCACCCTGTCACAATATCTTTAAATGCTTTGTTTAATAAAAGTTGATCCAAAGCGCTATCTACTTCTGAGCATATTATGCCTTTGATCAGCGTATAATTTGATTTTCACAGGAACAGCCTATACTATGTCATTAATAAACAGCAAAAAATGGAGAGGGTCCAGCACAGACCCCTGGGGAACGCCAGAGTCCACTGAGAGTTGATCAAAACAATGTTCACGGAAAAATACGTACTGTCGACGGTTTGAGAGATGTGCTGAGATTCATTAACTAACTGTGCGTTGTTGCATGTTTTGTCTAATTTGTATATTCATTTCTTATGGGAAACCTTATCGAATTCCTTCGAGAAATCTATAGAACTAGCATTAATTTTGTTTTCTGTTTTAAATTTCAAAAGAAAAATCGTGAATATTTTCAATTAGTTCAGTAGATGTCGAGAAAGCTTTTCTGTTGCCATGCTGATGCTTAGACAAAATGTAATGCTCACCCAAGCATGCTGATAAATAAGTGCATATTATATGTTCAAGCAGTTTACATGCAGTTGAAGCCAATAAAATTGAACGGTAGTTCCCTATGCACTGATTGTTCCCGTTCATGTGAATTGGTCTGACTCTGGCAGTTCCCCAGTAGGCTGGAAACCGAACTTCGTAAAAGGATTTTGAAAAAAATTGAAACGCATTGAGCGTACCTTGAAAAAAATGCATCGGAAATATTGTCGGACAAGAAGACTTTATAACATAAAGTTTCAATATAATATTAAATATACCATTTTCAGTAATAACAATATCAGGCATAGGAGAATAGTGGGAATCAAAACCTGGTAAAACATCACTGTCTTGTGTCAAAACTAATTTCGAGCGTTTATTAAATGCGTCTGAGATGACACAATCTTCGTGGGTTAGTTTACAGTCAGCCTAAAAACAACACATGACATAGAATGCATAGATAGTATACGCCAAAGCTTTTCCGGCGAAGTAGATATGAAGTTTGCCAAAGACTTACCGAAATAACTACGTTTATTAATGTCAACCTGGGTTTTAAGTTCTAAAGAAAGAGCTCTGAATTTTTCATTTAGATATAAGGACTCGTCGCCTATTTTTATTTTTATTTTTAATCACTTCAGTCATCTTTTTATCTGTAGAGACTTACTAGAAATTTAAGCTTCTTGCTTAGTTATTAATTCTTTGGCGTACTTGTTGGCAAGTGCCTTAATCTTATTGGCTGGCGAACGGTAAGAGATGCTCGGGTTTTGCCGCGGCAGCTTGGGAAATGCAAGACATCGCGATTACCAGGCGTCTGATTTTTGTTACATAGCCAATCAAATGTTGGCATCGGCAGATGAGAATCACTAAAAGCGAGTCACAAATCAGGGGCATGAACTGTTTATTCCTCGCGCTACGTTTCTCAGGGCGCCAGTGAATATAAACGTGTACTCGGGAGCCTAGGTCAACATACAGTTGAGAAAAACATTATTGCAGCGATGGGAAAGCTGACTCCAGTACCACCGCTGATCTTGACGCAGGTGACATCAATATTTTATTTTTCTCAACATCAAACTTAGGTTGCGATACGAATGATGTCTTTACTGCGTGAGTATTTATCGCAATCAACCTGGACGCCTTTGAAGCGGGGCTAGACATTATAGCGATACAAATGTATCGCGATAGTATTGCCATGAATGACGAGGTGACAAACAAAGAATAACAGAGGAAACTAAAACGTTTAATGGGGCGAAAATGTGCCAAGAAGAAGAGAGGAAACAGAAGGTAACAACAGAGCGTCGCCGCTGTCGAAGTCGGCGTAACGGCAGGATCAAACGCTGCGGCGAGACTAACTCCGGGTCGCCACGCGGTGGACGTTTTGTACCCGCGTGTGTTTCTGGAACATTCGGCCTAGAACGTTCGGCGTGTAGAACATTCGTAACTCAATCAGACGAGAAGGTTCTGGAACTTACGAGAACGACAAGTGCAAAGAATAGGTAAATAAAAGGAGATTCCGCACCCTGGAATCGAACCCGGATCCTCCGCGCAACAGGCAAGCACGCTAACCACACGGCTGCGCACGCTTTTTTTTTTTTATTCCTCAGCTACGCACGCGCTCGCTCGGCGACGCGTGTGGCAGTATCTTGGAGGCCCCTTCGGATGTCTGTAGTTTTGAATCCAGGCACGTTTAAAGCAGTTATAAGAATCTCAGTAATGAAGTGCATTTAGATTGTGCCGATTCTATTGAAATACTTTGCAAGTTTTAGGTGTCTATTTACTTTTGTCTTCTGATTACCGTAAACTGAAAACTGTCGTTTTGGAGCGAGTGATGCCAGATTCCAGAATTTGTTTATAAAAACGTGCCACTTAGAAAGGAGCGTTCCGTTACCAGGCACATCACAAATAGTCACCAAAATTGAAAAAGAAAAACAAAAAAGAAAACAGAAGAACAGCAAGGCTGGCTCGAGAAAAGCTGACTTGAACGAATAACAGCATAAGCTCCTTTTGTTAAGCCATCCACTCTTGTCATATTAGCTGAGCGTACGCTGGAAAGTTGTCGAGGAAGAGAAGGAAACTACCACTGAATAACTGTAGACACCATATAGGGCATGTGTGTGGAATTTATTTTACTTTCACATTGCAACAGGTTCCGCGAGGATAATGCAAACAGTTCCGGCTCTTTGTTTCAATGTCCTCAACTTGCGTGACTCTGAAGCACTCAAGAAAACAGTTTGGTTTCAGCTGCATTCAGGATGGTATCTGGGATTAGAATGAAGGGCACTATACTCCATTTCACCCTTAAGCTGAGACTAGAAGCTCCGCCTTCAGCGCGAGTTTGCTGGCTTCCGCAGTGCTTTCTGGTTGCGCGTGCCTGAGCGTTCACACTTGCGTTAGCAAGGGAAGGAAGCTCGCGCTGAAGGCGGAGCTTCTAGACTCAGGTAAGGGTAAACGGAGTATAGGCAAGGGGAGGTGCATAAACCGACATGAAAAGAGAAACATAAGGCATATCGATTCTAATCGACGTGAGCCGCCCTAACCGTGGGTAACCCCATTCGGTGAAAACTTTTATCTCGGTGTGTTCCTGCCTCTGTACATCCCCAAGCTTGCTTGGACATTAACGCCTCGGCGAATGCACAGTCAGCGAAAACATCTCAAGGTCACCCGGTAATAAGTAGGATGATAGTCATAGAATATGAACTAGCTGTAATTACGCTTTTGGACGAGTACACTTTTTATTCCACGGCTTTATGACTTTGTTCTTTGCATCAAATCCTCTGGGACAAAATGATCAATTTCCGGTTTTCCTTGACAAAACATCGTAATTTTCTCCCAGGACTATAATTGCCTGCGTATCCTAAAACGTGAATAAATTAGAATTTTTATATTTTCTTGAAAACGTTTTTTATCCCACGGAACGTCACAGAAAGTTAGCCATGTCCGGAATAGTTTTTTGTCGTTTTTCAAGAGTATCACAAAGATATTCCGCCATATAAAATACAAATATATCTTAGTATGTTTATTTTTGCTTAGGGTTGTACATTTGAGCGATTAACCTACCGATTAATGATTTATGCTTTAACCGCGATTAACTTTTTAGAGCGTAGCTTTTAGGCACCCGTTTCCGGCTTGAGCGGCGCCAGCGGCGGCGTCTTCATAGCCGCGCGTTGCATTATGGGACGTTTCCCATATTTACGTCACACGTGACGTCACGTGCGACGTCACTAGGGTCAGTCGTGACCTCGTGACGTCACCGCGCGTTGCTTCATGGGTAAATTTCGCCGCTAAATTTAGCAGAAAAATTTCCCTGCTAACATTAGTGGAAAAAATTCCCGCTATATTGAGCGGAAATATTTTCATGCTGAATTTATCAGAAAACAATTATCCGTTAAATTCTGCGGAAAATTTTCCCGCTGTATTTAGTGAAAAATGTCCCCGCTAAATTTATTGGAAAAATTTTCCCGCTAAATTTAGTGGAAAAATGTCCCACTAGATGTAGCGGAAAAAAATTTCAAGCTAAAGTTAGCGAAAACATCTTCCCGCTAAATTTACAAAAAAAGATCCCCGTTAAATTTAGAGAACAATTCCCCGCTATATTTAGTTGAAAAAAATTCCCACTCAATACAGCGGAAAACTTTTGCCGCTAAATATAGGGGAAATATTTTCTCAAACATTTAGCAGAAAATGTTTTCCGCTAAATTTAGCAAAAATTTCCCGCTAAATGGGAGAGCAGCGGGAGAGGAGGGTGCGGACGAAGAGGAGGCGCATACCCTCCTCTCCCTTCCTTCCTTCTCCTCCTCCTCAAGAGCTGCGCTCTAATTCGGCGTTGCAGGGGATTGTAAACGTCTTTCATTTTTAACCGAATAGTGGGTTAAATTTTTACGAACAAAAAAAGTAAAAATTTTTATGAACAAAAGAACTAAAAATTTAACACTTTCACCACGCAGGCGTGTACAAGTACATCTGTATGAAGGCAAACTATAGGAGAAATTCTGACCTAAAGTAAACTGTAGGGGTGAAATTTATAACTCCGAACAGATGGAGAAGGCCATGCGTGCCTTAGCCACTTTAACACAGTTCGAGTGTCCGTTTAGCGCAGCAGAGACTCTTGTGAACAATCAAGGAGTTCACTATTACCGGAGAAAACCAACAAGCCTCTTTGCCTCTGCGTCTGAAGTAATAATTTGTGAGATTTTAAGTATCTTTTGAACCTTGTCACCCATACATCAAGGTTAATTTAACAAACGAAGTTATACTGCGCCTTTTATTGCATAATAACCATAAGCAAGACATGTAATTTTGAAAATTAAATAACTATTATGCATTGGAATGAAAGAAACCGACCAGTCAATTGATTAATCAATAAAAGTGGGTGATTATTTGGGTTAAATATTTTTATTCAACGCCCAGCCATTCTTAAAATCAGGGACTCAAACCGTAACCGTAACCGAAACCGAAAACCGTTTAGGAACGACATTTTTTCAGTAACCGTAACCGGAACGAAACCGTTATTCAAAATTTATAAAAACCGTAACCGTAACCGTAACCGTAAATTATTTACCGGTAACCGGTTTTAACCGATATTAACCGAAAAATAAAAAGATTAGTTTTTCTCAAGTATGACCTGGAGGAGGGATCTTGAAATGTCGTGGCCATTTGACAGAGTTACTGTCAGCGAGTGGTGCATCTGGTAATACATTTCCGTTGAATCTATCTTTAGGATTAATAATACTTAATTGAAATCAGTGGTCGAGCTTATAATAAAAAAGTCTCTATCTCTACATCTTCCACACTCCTACATCGCTACATGTATTCAGTACGTGTCGCCTTCAGAGTATTAACTAATAAGTTAGAATTCTCAGATGTCTATCCAACTCGGTTCTATCAAAACCACCGATGTTCCTGACATGCAGTAGCCAGTATGAAGAAATGAGGTAAATTGACCATCATGCAGAGCTGGCGGAAAAGAAAACCTGATATATACATTATATATATATATATATATATATATATATATATATATATATATATATATAATATATATATATATATATATATATATATATATATATATATATATACGAAGAAACGTCTGAAGGGTTTCCGAATTTTTTCTTTTCCTTCTCGTGCCGAGACCCTTTTCCGAACCGAGTGGCAGCCGCCGGTTTTGCCACGCATCTCAGCATGACAAGAGAAAAAGCCATGGAGAAGGATGCCAACGCACAATGCCGCCGATGACGAAGCCGCCCTCGTCCAACAGACAGGGGATGCCATTTCTGCCTCCTTCGCCTCAAGCTTGAGAGCTGCCCTGCTTCCAATCGTCGATGCCAAGGCCGGTCTCGCCACACACGGCCAGCAGTCTCAGCAGTCCCTGTCGCAGAACTCTGAACGCGAGCTATTCGAACGTCAGCACGGTGAGCTCGAACATCCACAGACGCGCCAAGAGATCGCATCCAGCATCGCCGGAGCTCTCCCCTGCTTCCGCCGGAGGTATACGGCGGAAGCAGGGGAGGGCTACTGAACTCATTTCTACCAGAGCCTCCAATGCGATCCAACTACCTCTGGTAAAGCCCCCACCACACATTCCCGGAGCGAGGGTCCGTCACGCCTACGACATTCTGCGTGAACTCGCCCAGAACACGAGATGTTTGTCCACGAGATATATCCACGAGATCCGGCATCTCCACTCGTATCGGTTCTACCGGGGTATGCCATGCTCCCCGAACACCAGCACCTCATTTTCGATAGACTGGAACTATTCCACGTCGTCGCGAGAGGGAACTGGAGGGCGGCTACCCTATCCCAGGCGTCCAGGCTCGAGTCTCAGGTTTTCAGAGGGTTCTCCGACCAGCTACCCAACCAGCGTCGACGCGGCCGCCACACATCTCGTGCTCCTGCGAACACCAACTACCGCCCAGGCATGGGCGTCGGCAGGGGGGTGCAAAAGGGGCACTTGCCCCCCCCCCCCCCCCTCCCAAGCCAGAGTGCCTACCGCCCCCCCCCTCCCTCCCTTCACCAGCTCTCTCGGGTACGGGGGATCGAGTGGCGTCGCGAAATAGCTTTCTAGCAGAAGGAGAAACCGAAAGCTATCCTAAAAATAAAATGCGCGCACTTTTGTTTCCTTGGATTGTTCAGCAATAAACACAAAAACGGAAAAGGTCTCCCTTTTTCGTTTTTCCTTTTTCGTAGCCGCGCCTAGCTGGCAAAAAAAAAAAAACATTGGGAGGAACACTTATTTCCGAGAACACCGGAGTCCTGTGTTGTGAGGAATCATAGGCATTCGGGGGTAAGTCAGTAAAATGCCCCAAAAACAGAGCCCCCCCCCCCCCCCGCTCTCCGCCGCGGCCCCGACGGCACGAAGCGACGCGAGGTGTCATCCACGAGAGAGGCAACACAGATCCCGACCGCTCGCTGTGTTCGTCCCTGCAACGGTCTCCCTGTGTTTCTTACATCTCCCCTCATCCCCTTCCTCCTGTCCCCATCACCTCCCCAAGTCGAGCTCTGAGCGGCTAGCTGCCCCAGTAAATCTGTCGTTGAAAGTCGAAAGCTGCGTCCTCTGTTTCGTCCTCTTGTGTGTTTCTTTCGTTTTAAAGGGCAACTCCACTCAAAAAGTCGACCCTATCGAAATGACCGATATCGCTTTAGGGGGTCAAAATACGGTCATACCCAAAATATCACGTCAAACCGACGCCGCATTACCGATTAAAACCAATGTTAAAAATGTTCTCCCTGCTCGGTTAGCGACCCGAAAGCGGGTGAGCAACGCTGGCACCGGGCGAGCTCGTGAAGCAACACTGGGCAATGACGTAGGTCTAGTCCCACGCCTCGTACGGACGCCGCGGACGCTTCGTTTCCCGTGGCATTCTGCGATTCTGCTGACGGCTAGAGGTGCTTACCACGTTATCCTGTGTTCTCCTAGTTTTTTTAGCGTCCAGTCAGTTAATTTAACTCCAGCATTGCTTCCGCAATAGCGCGGAAGAGAGTGAAGCGGTGCTGCTCGCTCACGCGCGTATCGTGGAGCCGGAGAGACTCGCCGGACTCGCGTTGGGCGATGTCGAGCACGACTTGTAGTGCTGTGGGGTGCACCAACAATCCGGTGCGCAACCCGGAGCTGCGGTTCCACCAGTTCCCAAGAGGCCGGAAGAGGCACAAGGTGTGGGTCGGTGCGGTTTGCCTGATAGAATTCGGGAGACCGTCGACTCCGAGCTCCAACGCGAAGCTCTGCTCCCAGCACTTTACGTCAGACACCTACACACGGGATCTGCGGCTGCTGGCTGTCGCGGGTTTCTCCACGAAACATGCGTCTTTGAAGAACGATGCGGTGCCATCGCTATTCGCGTACCGTGCGCCGACTGCTCCAGCACGATCGGCCGGACGCAGCAGGTCGCGGCTGATCTAACTAGCGTGCACATAAAGGCAGCTTAGCTTTAACAACTTAGACCGCTTGTGGATACATCTGTCCATCTATCTCCCATTATTTATTTTCCTCTTGGTCCGCGAGCAAGAAAGAAATACAGTCACGCTGCGCCGGCACTGACCGCGTCATATTTATAGCAGTCGGATTCGCTTGTCGGCCGGCAAATTTATAAATACACACTAAAACTTACTCCATTTGGTGCATATGAACAAAGTGAAGCGGTAAAAAAAGAAAATGTGCAACTTACCTTCTGTTTTGAAACTCCACGTGCGACTGAGCCGACATTGTCGGTACGTCGGTTCAGAAGCGCGGGACAAGAACTAGGTCATGCCGGCGAAGCGCCACTAATATCAGTGTTGCCAAGCTGCTTCAGCCAGTAGTTTCGGTTTCGCCGTGCCGCCGGAACGATATTTGGATTCGCGATATCTACAAAACTATACACACTACCGAAAAAAAATTATATCTCGTGATACAGGGTCGCCGACTTCGACTAAACAGATCATAACCCAAAAATTGTAAAAATGGAGTGGAGTTGCCCTTTAAGTCAATTTAAAAAGCCCAACAGAACAAATCAGCGTAGCTACGAGTTGGAGATAGTCCGCGCTCCCCTTCGCTCCGTCTGTGTAAGGAGTGGAGCGAGAAGGGCCCCGGGGGGAGGAGGAGGGGGGGGGTAGCTTCGGCATTTTGGGGGGTTTCGACCCCCCAAACCAACCGCCACTGCTCACGCCAGTGCTCTGTTTTGTATATGTGCCTTTGGATTTTTCTTCTCCTTTGCCCGTAGCATGTTGCGGTCATGGGAAAGGAGAAGAGGGGGTCAAAATCGGGGCCAGGCGTCCTCTTTTGGACAATGCAGTTCTGCGAAACTCTGTTCGCACCATGTCGACAACGATACTCTCCCGGGCCATAACTCACGCGGGAGAGGAGTGTCGGACCGTCCTCGTTGACACCACCGTGTTCACACGCATGACACTCGAATATCTGTGACAGGGTGGCACACTTTGCTGTTGCTGGCTCTCTCTTCCTGGGCCAGTTGCTTGAAAAAGCTACATTCGCACCCAATCCCACTTTTTTTATATAACCGTGGGCTGATATGGGTCAGGAGTGAAAATGGACATCAGAAGCTTTTTTAAACGGAAAGCTGACAGTGATAATGACAATCCATCTTGTGCAACGAAGAAGCATGTGACCTCAGAGTCGTGTCATGACCCGGAATCTATCGATGCACCTGCTGTCTCCGTCACTCCTGATCATCCTCAGGCTTTAAAGAGCCAGCTGGACATAGGCTTTGCCCTCAATTCGACTCTCACAGGTATGTCAAACTCCTCTTTAACTGTGGGAGTATTCATGCAAAGCTAAGCTTGATCAGATATATAACAACCAATATAAAGATAAGAACCAGCGGGCTAAAATTTTACTCCATTTCTGAAATGAGACAGAGCGAGCATGGAAAGCTAAGGGAACCCGCGTCGAGGAAATACGGAAAGTTACAATGGCAACTAACCCTCCGGCGGTAGCCCCGCCGTGCTAGCTTTCCAACACAGCTAACGCAGCTTTCAGATGTCTTCCACGGACCACAACCCGGGAAATGCTTCGAATTAATATTACGAGCGAAGACAATTTTGTGCAGAAAATTAGAGTTAAAATGTGAGCAGAGGCTAACTTGGGGTAGCTTTTAAAAACTTGTATAAACGTCAAATATTGTTCAATATGGATATAAAAAGGTATTGTTCATTGCTGTGACTTGCAAGTCACACGCAAGACAGTGCGTGTGACTTGCGTGCACTGTCTTGCTATTTTATTATGTACGGTACATTTATGATGCCAATACTTGTCTATAAAATCTTTGTGCTTTTTTATCTCTGAGAGTATTATAAACTAAGTGGGCTGTTTTGTTGTTTTGCCGCGACATAGACCAAACTTTTTTGTTTTACTGTGCCTGTACATATTTATAAAAATGTTTTTTTTTGCGCTGAAATTACTGATGCATTGTACTTTTTGAAATAATTGTTTCATAAAAGATATGTGTGTCTTCCAAGCTGTATTTAGCTCTTTCGTATTTTACTGTGGGACCCCCCCCCCCTCCCCCCTTTTCACTTTGAGCGCACACGCCCAAAAAGGGCTGTCAGTTTGCCCCCCCCCCCCCCCAAGACAAAATCCTGCCGACGCCCATGCGCCCAGGCACGAAGTCTAAGAGGCCCTCTAATGCTAAGTGAGTCCGGCAGCTTCCCTGGGTCTTCGAGACCCACCAGTGCCGTCATCGACGGCACGGTCGTCTCCTCGACGCTCCTGGACGATTTCCCGGTCGAGGACTTTCTCGCCCATGCATTTTGCGAGGCTGGCGTCTCGGCCGACCTTGCCCGTGCTTGATCTTGGACCGAAGAAAACGACCCATTGGATCCGGACTCGACGGCCACCGCCGCCGAGCGAATCCTGGAGTGGCTCAGCAGGACCGACAGTGTCATCGAGCCCCACGCCGATGACGACTCCTTCGACAGCTACGATGGCGAGGAGGAAAACCACACCAACACAGAGGAACACACTGCAGACAAGCAAAGCGACGTCGAAGACTCCGAGTCGGACCTGGATAGCACTGCCTACAAGTCGAAAGCGACGGGACCTCCGCCGCCAGTCCACCTGACCCAGCAGGCACCTCAAGTCGACTGGGCAGTGTTTAGTGAGGCATGTAGTTTTCACGGGCCGCCCGTGAAGCACGAAGGCTTTTTGCTTCACGGCCCGCTCTTCTCTCCCTGACCAGGTCCCCACGATTGATGCCGCCGTAACCAACATGTTGGTAGCATCATCGAACGCTCCTCACGTGGTCCGTACCTCAACCCCGTCTTCCTCGTATCCAAGTCAGCCACCGAGTCTCGCTTTGTTTTAGACTGCGCAGCACTTACTCCTTACCGCCAGGCACCTCAGTTCCGCCTTACTCCCTACCCCAGGCCATCAAAGTAAACCCATTCCCGCCCCAAGCGCATATGATGAAGCTCGACCTGGCCGAGGCCTTTTACCATATCACGCTTCATCTCACCTCCAGTAATCTGACCACATTTAGAGTAGGCTGCCGTTATTGCCGTATGCCCTTCGTGATACGCCCGGCGCCGTTTTACATGCAGCTCTTGGCAACAGCCATTTCCAGGGAAATGCACGCGCGTGGACTCAGGGCTTGGTCTCATGTAGACAACTTCTTGTGCGCCCATCCCGACCCAGAGAAGTTGGCGTCTACGGTGCGCCTCCTCGTGGAGGACTTGCTGTGGTCGGGATTTCGCTTAAACCTAAGCGACACGAGCAGAGCCCACGCGACGCATAGGTTTTCTTGGGTTCAGGCCCGACACAGCCGATGACACCATTTCGCACACGCCAGAACGGCTCCGAGCCATCCTCGTGTCCTTCGCTCGCTGGAGCGCCCGCTTCCCCTCAAGGCGCTCCAGGGGGCGGCGGGCTACTTGGCATTTTACTTTTCTCTCTATGGCTCTGGCTTTTTTTCTTCTTCGTCCCCTGTTCGACAAAGTTTCAGACCAAATTCCTCTTTCACTCAACTGGCTTCCTTTTCTTCTGCGTGTTTGGCCGACTTTGCCGCACTGCCAACCGCCCCACCTTTCCCCGCTACCCAACAGCGCATGGGCAGATGCCTCCGGAGTCGGTTACGGCGTAGATGTTGGGGACTGTGCGCAGACAATCATCGCCCCTCTGCCGAGGCCAATATATGCATATCTCCGGGAAGGACTCGCCGTGTTGTGGTGCGCGTCTATTGCCGAGAAAGGGACTCTTTTACACACGGAGAACAGAGCTTTCGCTCTCGCTCTGCGCCGCGGCCATGGACGAGCTTTGCCTTGGGCTATTGCCATTGCCATTTTTCTTCATATTTTTATTTATTCAGATTTATTGAAAAACCTCGGGAAGCCCTTCGGACGTTTCTTCCGCCGCCCTCAGCACGAGAAGGAAAAGATGTCTCGCGCCGAGAGCGCGAGGACTCGATGGCCCGCCGGCTCGCCATCGCGTGTCAAGCGCGCAACGGCAGGTCGGCGGGGCTCATGACCGACGGTACCCATTTTATTGGCATATATTTATTAAGGAAAAGAAGAGAGACGGCACTGGCAATAGCCCAAGGCAAAGCTCGTCCATGGCCGCGGTGCAGCGCTAGAGCCAAAGCTGTGCTGTCCGTGTGTAGAAGAGTCCCTTTCACGCCAATGCAGTGCGCAAGAACATAGCGAGTCCTTCTCAGAGGTATATAGGGAGTATTCACTGGCGGCTATAGCTGTGTGCGCGAATGCTGACGCGCGTGCTGGTGAGCGAGCTTCCACAGTTCTTTTGCAACGTGCATTCCGCACCATCAAGACTGCCGGTCTGTAGCAGCCTATTGATGTGAGCTCGTTCTGGGCATGCGCTCTAAACAGCACCCACAAATATGGCGTCCAGTGAATACTCCCTATTGGCCTCGGCGAGTGGGGCTATGATTGCCTGCGCACAGTCCCCTACAAGTACTCCAAAACCGACTCCGGAGACATCTGCCCATGCGCTGTCGGGTAGCGGGGGAAGGTGGAGCGGTGGGCAGTGCGGCAAAGTCGACCAAACACGCAGAAGAAAGGGAAGTCAATTGAGTGAAAGAGGAATTTGGTTTGAAGAAGTAAAAATCCAGAGCCATAAAGAGAAGTTTAAAATGCCAAGTAGCCCGCGGCCCGTATAATAAATATAATATAGTATAATATAAGAACACCCGACCGGACATTGGGAGGCCCAGAGTTCAAATCCTAGCTCCGCCGTTTATTTTGGCTTTCGGCGGTTTCGTAAAACATTGATTCATTCGATAAAGTACTGTTCATTGATCTGCATATTTTCAAATTTATATATACATTTATATATATAAGCGACGTCCGGACTTTATTTTATTTTTTTTTGCGTCCGCACCTTCTTTAATTTTTTCTTATATATAAATGCACCATTTTTCTAGCGTCACAGAATCGGCCAGCGAAAGACGTGCGCTTCGATAACCATAGGTAATTGCTTGGAAATAGCAAACATGACGTAGGTGTAACATGGCACGACAACGAAGACTAGTGAAAGGAACGAACAACACATAACATATTTTTACAGCTTTCTGTGTTGTTAATGTGTTCTTCGTTCCTCTCTTCAGTCTTCCTTGTTTTGGGCTATTGCATTTACATAATGTTTGACTTTCACCAACTAGCTCAGCTCTCAATTTTATTACTTTATTCCACTTAGCAGTATTTTACTAGAGGATGGCTATAGTTCTGCTCCTTCCTTCAGTGTGGGCGTAGACTCGTCTGCATATCTTAGGTTGCAACAAATTCACTATAGCGACGAGAAGGTGCGAATGATTCTTCCAGCACCCAGTGGGAACTTTCTTAGGGTAGTTTACAAACGCTGCCGAACAACAAATCAGGGATGTTTATTTTCATTTTTATTATATATAATGCGATGATCCCCGAGTAGCGGGGGTAACATGTATGCTGGGGTATCAAACTATGTAATATAAGTAGATGTAGTGAACAAGCGTTGGAGCTAGAAACGTGTGCAACTTTTGACCAATTAGAAGTATTAAGAGGTTTCTAAACGTTGTTGGATACCTGGGACTACTTTAAACCGTTTATTATAAAACGGCTGTCTAGCATTTCAATTAGACAAATTATTGGAAAAACCGAAATAAACCGGTTTTTAAAGACGTGTAACCGGTAACCGAAACCGTAAAAAGTAAAACCGTAAAAAACCGAAACGAAACCGTTATCAACAGGAAGCGGTAACCGTAACCGTAACCGAAACGTTATATTTTTCGGTTTGAGTCCCTGCTTCAAATACGTGTGTCGAAATATGGGTATTCCCGAATTCTCTTGACAGTATATCTGCCCAGCACGGCTTTGAAGGGAGACTCACCAGTAACTTCGCGAGACACTGCACGCTTCCAGAATTTTGTAAAGAAGAATTCAATTGCAAAAATACAAATTACTTCAAAGATGCTTTCCAATAGATCTCCCAGATAAATTGTAAAAGCCTACAGATCAGACCTATCAAGGCACACTGCAGGCAAACACAAATACTTGCAGCAGGATGTTTTCATGTCGGATCGTAAAATGACTATCAGAGCATATATATATATATATATATATATATATATATATATATATATATATATATATATATATATATATATATATATATATATATATATATATATATATACATATATATATTCATTCTCTAAGAAAAATATGTGAAAGCCATAATAATTGGAGGAACATTCAGCTATATGTGCACGTCGTAGCTAATGTTATTCCCCAGAGATGTAACATTCAGTATATCAAGGCGTGGACATTGCTAAGATTTCACTATGGTAATTTGCACAGCCACCGATGTCACCCTAAAGCAGGCACATATTTAAACTTTTTTTCCTTTGTTTTATCGACAATTTACAATATGCACACGAAATAACTAAAACTACAATTATATATCTCTATGCGAAAAAAAAAGAAGAAAAGTACGAAACACGCGAGAAAAAAAAACTGTTTTAGAGACATTTACACAAATTATTTACCAACAAATATCTTTATGCAAAACGGCTCAAAATATATTAAAATGCGTGTGCTGAAACGCAACTTATGTTTGCTTGGCCATCATTGTAGTGTGGTTATTAATTCACAAATATAGGTCACTTCTTTAAATGTAACAAAATAAGAAAACTGCGCGTCAATATGTAATAAGACTCAAGCTTTTATTTCTGTTGAATTCTCCTTAACTCCTTGCATTAACTTGAACTTACTTATAATGGCAAAATGTTTAGTAACATATAACATCCAAGTAAGAAAAGCGACAACAAACCTTCACTCCAATTGAGCTATAGCTTGTCTTCGTAATAGAGGCTTTGCCGCATGACGTCGGCTCTATAGTGATATTCTCTAGAATCGACGACGTTTGTTGAACGGTGCTGCTTTATTGCGGAGCATAGAATTTCATCACAACTTGAAACCATGGTACAAGAAAGAATAAAAAAACGGACGCCACAACACAAAATTTCAAGAACAGCCAAATTCATTCAACTCCACCAAAAAAAAAAAAAGATCAATGAAACAGAACATGACGTTGCGAAGATTTGACCAGATGGGGCTTAAAGCCCGGTTCACACAGTTGCGTTTGACTGCGTTTGACTGCGTTGCGGAAGCGAGACACCAGGACATCCCTGCTGCTTACATCGCGTGCCAAGAAGATTCCTTGAATTGGATTCCACGCTTCATACGAAGCACAGATGTGCCGGTGACTCGCTTTCGGTTCTCGCCGCAACGCAGTCAAACGCACTCAAACGCAAGTGTCTGAACCGGCCTTGACAGGCTGAATCCCTGCAGCACTAGGCAGGATTGCCACCACAAGCATTCGGCGTCAAGCACCCGCAAATGTAATTTCCGTCAAGACTACGAGAAACCGACCAACTTCCTAAGCTCAGGCTGTCAAATTATGAAGTTTCCTACACAGCTCCTGTGCGTGCGTTCGCATCTCAGAAAGTCTTACTGTCCCACGCTTTGTTTCATATTTTTGTTTTATTGTGTTGCCTCCCCCCCCCCATTTCATTTTTAAGGCCATTGCTCCAGGCAGTTGCGAAAAGTAGGAAGGGCAGATTGGCTTGAAACTCAAGCGCATACATCAGGAAGTCGAGTTATTGAGTGACAAGGCGAGAAAAGTAGTATCAGTCATGTGACAAGGCGAGAAAAGTGAGCCGCATCAGTCATGTGTCGCATTCCGTCGAAACGACGTCTTCGCGTTGACGTCCCAACGCAAGGACGTCGAAACGACGTCACTCACTGAGGTTTCCATGAACGCCGATTGCTTGGTAGGACTCGTTGGTCGGCGACGCTCGTGCGATCAAGGCCGTGGCCGTAGATACGTCGCAGCTGAGTGAAATGCAGCTTAACGTTTAGTGAAAATCCGGGCCTTGTTCCGTCCGGCGGGACGGACATGCGGCAAGACGAGAACTCGCCCGACAAAGGATTTAGCAGTTCGGCGTCGTGAACCCGCCGCGGAGGAGTGGCGATTACTCAGTACAGAATGGTACGTTCACAATTCGGCTGCGAACATAAAACGCTAGAAATGGAGTAATATAAAAACCTAATAGAATTCCTCCAGGAGAAAGCTATTGTGCTCTCGTTGACGGTGCGGCTTACGAAACCTTATGTTGAACTCGGTCATTTCCGTGGAGGGTTTTCATCGACAATTTAATCGTTTGCGAGTACAGTTAAAGTGACACACTACCCGTATCCAATACGGAAGCTAAATTTAATTGACGTGCTGGTAAAAAGTGAAAAGAAAATCTCCGACACTGTGGATGTTGCGGCAAAGTCGCTAGGAGGAGCAAGCTTGTCATTTTTCAATCCACCCATTCATACACTCAGCTTTGTTTTGAGCGTTCGAGGGAGAGAGTGTAATATATAGTTCACAATTATTTGCCAAAATTACGTGCTAAAAATTTTATTTTGCCCTTCTTAATCTCGTGTTTTTGTTTTATTTTCATCACATAAACGATATCCAGTCAGTAAAATTATGTGTAAAATCGTTTCGTTGTCCTTTTAACTTATGGTGACTTTCAAAGCTTTGCTATAAAGTAGCACCGTTATACAGACTTTGTCAGTTCTAGAGAATATCTATTTGGATCCAATGTCATGTGGAAAAGCCCTATAAGGAGAACAAGCGAGCTCAATTTGAGAGAAGGTTTTAGTGAAAGTGTAGGCTCAATTAGAGGTAAATGCTACTCAAAATTTTGTTATCACAGGTTAGCTCAAATTACGGCAGGAGTTAAGAAGAGTTTAAAAGAAATAAAAGGTAGAGTTTTTTTTTTTAATATTGACGTGCAATCTTATTTTTTTAGAGAAATGACAGGTGTCTGCATTAATAGCAAAACTGAAATAATAGGTAAGTAATTGTTTTATATACTCGTAATCTTCGTTTTAGGACGCACATTCTGATATATTTTACACCATTTTTCATAAAGTAGTGTGTTGGCATAAAATTGCCGGACATATTTCTAAAACCTGTATTTTCACATGTTTCATTCATTTTGTTTTGCAAAGAAATATATCATTTCAATTTTTAATATTTGGTGTGCATGTATTAAATTGTCCATAAAACAAATAAAAAAATTAAAGACGTTTACAATTTTCTGTAACGCCGAATTACAGTGTAACTCTCGAGGAGAAAGAGGAGGGGCATGGAGGAGAAAGTATGCCCCCTTCCTTCCCCTCTTAATTTTCCGTTAAATTTAGCGGAATCACTTTTCCACTAAATTTAGCGGGAATATTGGCAATGGGGAGTTTTCGTAGATCGCGTTCTCCCCTCCGCTAAGCTCCGCTAAGCCCTCCGCAACGAAGAAGCCGCTACCGCGCCTGCGCGCCAATGGCCTTGGCTGTAGAAACCCGGATCTCGTAGCGGGTTGCGGAGAGCGTTGCGGGACAGCGGAAACAATCTACGAAAACTCCCTAATGTTAGATGCGTGTGACGTCACGTGACGTTATATATCACGTGCTTTCTATAATGACATCACGTGTGATGTCAATATGGGAAACGTCCTATAATACGACGCGCGGTTACGCCGATGGCGTCGCCGGTCAATCCGGAACGGGCACCTAAGACCTGCACTCTAAAAAATGAAAGACGTTTACACTTCTATGTAATGCCGAATTAGAGCGCAGCTCTTGAGAGAGGAGGAGGGAAGGGTGTTCTCCTCCTCTCTCTCCGTACCCTCCCCTCCTCCTTTTCTGCTCCCGTTTGACTTAGCGGGAAAACGTTTCCTCTAAATAAGCGGGGAAATGTTTCTGTTAAATTTAGCGCGGAACTTTTTCCGCAAAATTTAGTGCGGAGGTTGTTCCGCTAAATTTAACGGGAAATTGTTTTCACTAAATTCAGCGAGGAAATTGTTCCACTACGTTTAGGGGGACAATTTTTCGACTAAATTTAGCGGGGAACTTTTTCTGATACCTCTAGCGGGCAAATTTTGCAGCTAAATATAGCGGGAAACTTTTTTCCACGAGCTTTAGTGTGGAAATTTTTCTGCTAGATTTAGCGCAAAACTTCCCCGCTAAATTAAGTTGAAAAATATCGTGGGACATTTCTTCGCTAAATATAGAGGGAAAATGTTTTCGCTAAATTCAGCGGGGAATTCCGTTTTCCGCTAAATTTCGCGCAATAAATTTCGCAGTAAATTTAACAAAAAAAGTTCGGAGAAAGTTTTTTGCGAAAGTTAGCGGGAAACTTTTTTCGATAAGTTTAGTGGGTACATTTTTTCGATAGGTTTAGAAGAACATTTCTTCAGTGGGTAAATTTTCCCATAATGCAGCGTGCGGTCACGCCCTGTTGCATTATTCCCATAATTCAACGCGCGCGGTTACGCCGACGGCGACGGTGACGGCAAACGCGTCGCCTCTCAAGCCGGAAATGGGCGCCCTAAAAGCTGCGCTCTGAAAGTTTAACTACATATGCCTGCTTTGATGTGACATTGGCGGCTGTCAAAATTACCATAGTGAAATCTCGGCAGTGTCCGAGCCTCGAGCTTCTCAAGTTTATATCTCTGGGAAATATTTAGCTGCGGCGTTGACATATAGCTGAATGTTCCTACCAAGAACACGGCTTTCACTTATATCGCTTACAAAAATGTCAAGACATATAACCCGGACAGTCCTTGTAGGACCTGACGTAGAAACACCCAGCATTGTTCCTGCGCTCTCCTCGCTCGCGGACAAGCAGGCAAAATAAATTTAACTTGTATGCAGTTTTATTTAGCACACCTAAAACCTCGAAAGGGGTAATTACATTAACACAAAGGTGAAAATAAGTCTCAGACACGTCGTATTTAAGCACAATTGCATACGTTAAACTTTGCCCTCAGAGCAAAAATCACCAAGCTGTTTCGCTGCCCCCCCCCCCCCTCCCCTCCTCCTCCGCAATCATAACCCCTTCAAAGCAGACAGGTAAAGTTCTTGTGTCTCGGGAGCAAACAAATCAAAGCCCCGCTCTAAGACGTTCAAAAAATTATTTTCAGTTAACATTTTATAATTCACAAACAAATGCACTTTTTCTCTTCTTTTTTCTTTTTTTCTGGTGTCGCAATAATTTGGCGAAGAAAAACTTCATGCAAACTTCGAGAGGGAGAAATCACTTCATACGAATTACACTACAACACAGGGCATCTTTGGTCGCGAGGTGATTCTTTCTTTTGTTAGTGTGGTGACAGGTACGGGGCGTGCGGATCTCCCTCGGCATACCCACAAACGACAGTGCACGCACTATATCTGCCCGCTCGGGCCTAGAGTGCCACTACCCAGGCCTTGACGTGCAGCGTCTTGGCCATGCCTCCGTCTTCCCGAGGTCACGTTTCTCTTTCTTGATCAAGAATAAAGGTTTGATACGCTTACAATCGAAAAAGTATCCACGGCCAACGTTGTTCTAAATGTGTTTTCACGTTATTTGAACCCGCGGGAGTTTCCAAGAGCTCGAACTCAATCATGTCCCCCGCAACCGTAAACAGCCAAAACCAAAACGTGCATTTTTTTTTTCTTTCGCATGAGTTTGTTTTTACGATGCGTTTATGTGCTTTGTGGTCAGGAAATCACCACAGCAGGACATTCACCTGTGCCAAAAAAGATTGAATCATCAAAAAAAAATTATTTTATTTTCTTATCAGGTAGTTCTTGGCGTGGGGGGGGGGGCGGAAATCGTGTAGACGCACTGGGATTGAGAGGATCCCGGCTGTTTTCACCACCGCAGAGAGAGAATGTGTTCTTAATTTCCGGGTATTTTGTAAATAAATTTAAAAAAAAAGTTAGTGCCGACCCCGGCCGCGAACGTTTTTGCTAGCGCTGTGCTCAGTCAAGCTGATATTGATAAGAAAATAAGGTCGGTTGCAACATGCGATGTCTATGCGAGATACTTCTGCTAGAGCCGCACGGTGGCGCGCCACTGTCTTGTCATACGCCGCCAATATAAGTGTACAGTTATTGCGAGATTACTTGGTATTAAATTGCCTTCGGAGTAATTTTGCGCGCACATTAAATTCATACGTCGTCTGCCTACCAAATCCTAGCTTCCATTCCTACAAACTCATTAAAACACCAAGAGCCCTATCATTGAAACTTTTCAAAATGTTCGCGGTGTTAAAATATCTGTGCACATAATTCTAAAAATAAGAGAAGAGTTAGACAAAATACGAAAGATGTTTGTCCTGTCCGTCCTCTTAATCTAACTCTTTCGAATTTTTGAATATATTACCAACGCGTCAATCCAAGTTTATATATTTCTCGAGTGCTTGAATTAGAATTTCAAATGACGTTTTAAGAATACAGTGTCAATTAGGATATAGGTACGAATACGTTCTTATGTAAACCGTTTTAGGTAAACCAATTTTCGAGAGCATAGAAATGTGCTGTCTACATTTGAACATTCCAAAAGACGATAAGCAAATATTTACAGGCAAACAAATAAGGGTAACCTTATTATTGACAGCATAGTTATGTCGAAAGCCAGCTGAATTCAACTAACTTGATTAAAATGTGGAACGTCTGGCGTAATGATGCTAATTCTTGTAAAGGATATTGGGAAAGTTGGGCGATTATTCACTCCGAATATAAGCGAAGTCACCACATGTCCTCTGCGATAGTCCTGTGTAGATTGTTGATCAGGTGAACCAACACAGCTGTTCAAAGGAAATAGTTCGAGATTGAATTCAGGCATCCTGCTCGAGGCTGTGGCGTCGATTTGATGTTGGCATAAAAAGCTTATAGCATTCCGACAAACGAAACGTCTTTAAAATCACACATTTCGAATATTTGAATGAACATCAACCATACGCCGAGTCGGGAGGCTTCAAATGTGTTGTCTTTGTTTCTTTAAAGCGTTCTCTGCCACTGGTGTCTTCTTGTTGTCCTTTCGATCACACCTCTTCTTCCTCCACTCCTCTCTCAGTATTATAAGTGCGAATGAAGCGTAAATAGCAGAGTGTGGCCTTCGGTGCACGCAGCGCAACCTAGAGGCCCCCAGGAACTGATAAAACTGCGGAGCCCAGAAAGGGGCTGCGAGCGTGTGCGTGGTGCGCATATCGCATGTACCCGCACATCTGGCAGCCCCCCTTCCACCCCATGCTTTTTTTTTCAGTTGCTATATAGCTTTTTTCATTCACTCTCATCCCAAGCCACTTGGTACACCCACGTGGTATGGGAGTCAAAAAAAGATATTTCAGATTTTGAATAGTAAAGAAATGGACGTGAGGCAAAACGATAAAATATGTGTAGTGTTTTCGCAAGAATTTTCTCTTATGTAAATCACACAGTTTTATAGACACAAGAGGTGCTGTTGTAGGTAACACCACATACAACAGGGTGACAGATGGGCTCGTGTACTGAGTGTCTTTTACTGGTGTGGCGACGGCAAAACAATGTTTCTTTGCTGATACTGGAAATAACGATATTCAAGATGGCAGTGCCCTTGGGGATAAGGTAAATAGTCGGTGAGAGGTGAAGAGTTTAGGGAAGCACCTCCCACCTCTTTGCACATTAGCAGAGCGAACACTGGGAGAAAGTCACCTCCTCTCCTGAGCTTGCTCTGCTAAGGTGGAAAGGGGTGGGAGGTGCTTCTCCTGAACTCCCCACCAGTCACCGGCCATAGTTGCTTTATCTCTCGGTAGAGTAGCACATATGGAAGGCCTCGCGATCCGCTGTTCGCAATTCATTTGTACTCGATAGTACAGCCTGTTTTGAGCTGCTCTGGGCATGGATCTTTGCGAACTTGTGAGTCACGTTATATCCTGCTAAAACATTGGCGGGCTTACGACCAACCAAATTTAGCGAGATGCGTTTCCCTGGTGTATTTAGTGGGAGAATATAAATTGGTATATACCCACATTCAATTTCCCCAGAATTTATATTGGTGAAACGCTTACAGCTAAATTGAGCCAGATGTAAATAAGATAAGTCTAAAGTGTTACAGTTTGGCGCTACAGTTCCTGGTTACACTTTTGGATTAAAATTTGTTTGCATGATTTTTTATGCAGCCTTTGTAGAATACATTGAGCAAAACTGTCCGTGGGCGTACCATCCCCCAGAAACAGTTGGTGAGTTCCTTCGCTGCACTCTGCGAGTGATGACACGAAAATCATATTAGGCCCAATCATGAAGTACGCGATGTGACATCGTGCATAGCTTGAGCGTGTCAAACATGATCAAATTAGAGAGGTAATTCTTAGGCCTAAACACGTTTCCGGCTATGTAATTCGTCAAAACTTCCTCTCCAGATATTAATGACCTGCTCTAGAAAAATCGTTCTCAAGCATTCCTTAAAGCGAAGAACACGTAGCGACACATGCATTTCTACAAATAGGTGCACGAGTGCTACGTGAGGATTTGAAAGCTATAGAACACGACTCTACAAAAAAAAAAAAAAGACTGGCTTTACAGCGCTGTTTTTTTGTGACTACAACTCTACATAGACTAAATTCTCTGACGTCACTGCACTGCGGTGGCGCTGCTGTGAGCACAGCGCATGTGCAGAGGGCTCGCCTCGCGCGAATGTGGTTTCTGCTTACACGCAGTCCCTACACCCAGTGTGAGCGAACGCGGGTTTGTTTCTAAACAGTGTGTTGGTGTAGAGTCGCCGATAGCTTAACAAACCTGTGGTATGACTTATTGCGTTCACACCTCTTGCTCCCAAATTCGTCCTTCGGAGTGCTTATGGAATAATGCCGCACTTCAGTGGGCTTCGAAGTGAGAGTCTAATGCTAGAGTCTTGATGGGCCCTGAGGTTGTTGAGCCAAACTCGTCCACAAATAGCGCTTTTTGTTTCAAAAAATGTTGTATTAAGAGAACGAAATTATGAGATCGATTGCCTTCAGCTGCATGCGAGCAAGCGTTCAGCATCGCCGCGCAGAGCTTGAGCGGCCAGCTCGAACAATGTATGTACGCAGTGTGAATGAATGTAAGTCCTCCTAGTCTCCTTCTGCGCAACCATCCATAGTGAGAAACATGTGCGGCATTGCTATGCACCGTTTAGTTCCTCATATGTCAACACGCTAGGTGGAAGTTGGCGCTATGGTTTATCTGGTTTAGAACACTAAAAAGTTAAACGCGTGAATTTTGTTTAAGCCGTGAAGTTCGATTTTCATTGCTTAAGCTATTGCTGTAGGTGAGCGTGTTGAAGGTTCCGACATTGGGCATGAAGCCTTGGTGCCGGGTGCTAAAGCTGCAGGCTGCATCGTAATCCGCTTAGCCTTAGCGTAGCAACACCTCCTACAGCATGTAAACTACCGCTTTTAGGGCACCTTTTATGGCCCGTAAAAATCTATTGCTCGGCGTATTATACAGCAATTTATTACAGAGGTGCATCCAGGTGGTGAAATTTTACGAAGAAAAAAAAATAAACTTACCTAATCTAAAAAAAACCTTTTTTTTTGCGATATACGTTATTAATTTGCAGGCGATGCGAGCGTACTGATTCCCGAGTCCAACTGGAGCGACAAACAGAAGCAACCGACAGCGACAAGCCTCAAACCGGATTCTTTCGTGATTTGACAGGCTCTGTAGAATAAAGAAGGCTATGCTCAAATACGAGCACCATACACGTAAGGGTATCTTTGGCAGGCTTGGAATCGCTCGTGCTTACTTCGCGAGTACCGAACGACTAAACTTGTCCCTGTCGGTTGTTTTTGTTTGTCTCTGTAGTGGGACTCGGACATAAGAAGTGCTGTCGACGCATGGCGTACGCCGCGTCGAGGGAGGCGTCGGCCTATTCAGGTTATGATAGCAGGCGACCCAGCAAAACGAACCCGAATCGGCCATCTGTCGGCAGCAGTTCTCCCTGCACGAGCAACGTCTGCGAATGTAACGGCGTAGACTTCCCATAGTAGGTTTAAGTTCTTCTTTTTTCTCTCTTTTGAACGCGGCAAGCTCCTTTCTCGACGTTTTCAGTCTAAATTTCAACTATGTGCTTTCACCTATATATTGCAGCGCGATACTTCACTCTTAATCTGGAGCCACCTAGGGAGCCACCTATAGCCGTGACAAATGAGATCCAACTTGTCACGGCATATTTCGGGGCCACCTAAAATTGCCAGCCCGTTTGCCGTCCCTTTCTAGGTGGCCCCAAAATTTGCCGTGACAAGTTGGATCTTGCCGGCCCGTTTTTTAGCTGGCCCGTTTTCTAGCTGGCCTGTGTACTAGGTGGCCCGTTTTCTAGCTGGCCTGTTTTCTAGCTGGCCTATTTCCTATCTGTCCCGTTCTCTGCTGGCTATGAAATAGTGCCGTCGTCCACTCCCCCGCAGAGTATCTCGGAGGGCCCAGGACTGTGATGTACGAAGAAAGCCAGGCAAATGAGAAGTGCAGAAACATTTTACAGTAAAAATGAAGCTGTGACGTGGCACTGAGCCTGACGTCTTCTTGTCAGACGTCATACACATAGTCACGTCGCAAGTTTATTTCTGAGTCTCAAAATATATTGGAAAATCATTACCAAGCTCAATTTGTATACTTTAGCGATTCACTTCCCGAGTGCTCTAGGGGAAAGCAAATATACAGGAATTGTTTCAAGGGCAAGGCTGATTAATTCTAAACATTTAAAAGATCAGTGGGTCCGCACGTAAACAATCCATTTATTTGTTTAAATTAGATGCAGAGCTGAAGATAAAGGTGGTGCTTTGTTATAATAAATACCACATTCAAACAATAAAATAGAAAAGTATATGAAAACTTGTGTCACTTGCTGAAACTTTGGTGGAAGCATGGCCGTTGCTTTCAGTTGACACACTTGGTGAACTAGGGCCCGCCGCAGTTGCAGGTGCGCTCTCCGAGCCGACTGTGCTGCAGTCTGCCGGAGCTTCGTGCCACAAGACTGGTTTCCGCGGCACGTCCGAAGGCCATTTGCCTCTGTCATCAAGGCATGATGCCGCTGCGATTAAGAATTTTCAGCATTTCATTATAAGTTAATAGGGGAGAGAGAACATGTCTTTTATCTTAATTACGTTCTAAAATTTAGCAAACAGCTGGTTTTTTAGAAAGTAGCTTGCTGGATGGCGTACGCCGCGTCGAGGGAGCGTCGGACACTATGACGTCAGACATTAAAAATCAGTCTGACGTCATATGAATAGAGCTTTGGTGGCAGTTTGCAGAGTGGGAACAAACCAGTAAATTTCGACGCCACCAAGAAGGGCAGCTGAGGCTGTCCACTCGCCAGGATCTACAGGTTTATAATTATATCATACAGCACTGCGTCATGAAACACCGACTAAATCGTTTGCTCGAAAACTACACGTCGCACATAAACAGCTATTCTTGTTTAATATAAAAATTCATAACATTGGACGTTTGGATAATTATGGTGTCAAAGATTTTGAATAATTCACTTTCTGTAATTACTAAATTTAAAAGTATGGTCACGTCAGGGTAAAGACTTTGCTAAACTGCGTCAAATACTGTAAAATAAATAGTTCGACTTTTTTCAAAAATATTGTTTAATACATTTCGTAAATTCAGTTAGCCTAATAAAAGCTTACTCTTAGAGTGTCACAAAACGTTATACTGCATTACTTAAGATGTAGGGAAATGGAAAGGAGTCAGGCATGCTACCTCCGATAAGTTGGAAAAGGTTAGTTTCCGCCTTAGACGTTTCAATTTCTAATAACATGAGGACAAAAATGTGTGCAACTTGCGGTTCGCGCAGTTGCACCACGACAAATCTTTTCTTTTTTTTAATAAATATTCCAAATTCGACCCAAACATTGTGCCTGAAATAAGATCTAACATGTATACTTAATTACATCATGAGCACAAACTTGTAAAAATTGGTAAGATTTCTGCGTAAGATGGGGGACAGCAACAGCTGGAAAGAAGCCATCCGAGACACAGACACCCGAGTATATTCTCTTTGCTCGGGCGTGCGTAGAACGCCTGCCTGTCTTTCTCGCTTCCGAGTGCGTACCAATTAAAGCTCTACATGCTTTAAAGCAATCAGTGTGGCACCCCTTCACTGCGGACAGCGGTACGTCGTAGGCTGCGACGCGGTGGGCGGAGACTGTCCTCACATGTCACGCTTTGACGTCTAGCGCAGGGACGCGAGTCTTCCCTGAAGGCTCATTCACACAGAAAGAACGTTTCAGCCGACGTCGACGGGCGCGTGAGCAAAGAAGGGTGCACGCACAAGGACAAACTTAGTGTATTGTAGATGTTACATTCATCATCAATTTTAGTATAAATGTTCCTTGTGTGGCCGTCCTCCTTTGCTCAACGCGATCGTCGACGCCGGCCGAGACGCACGACTATATACCTCGGACGGCGAGCTGATGAGTGCGCCGTATACGCCGTGCTCTATCGGCGGACACTTCGGCAAGAAAAAAGCACCCCCTATAAACTATTTACACCTTGTCGCTGGAAAATGCTGGTGGCCACCGTTGAGGCATAACCGGCTAGCTTTATCTGCCTCAGCTTACCATAGGCAAACCATAAGGGCTGCGACTGTGACCCGAGAACTTTAAAAATTGTCACCCTTCACGAGTGCTTGTGCGCATCCGAGCCGACGTCAGACGCGAAGAGTCCGCGCTTGTAGCCGTTGTGGTAAGTCCATGCTAAGGTGAAATGAAGTAAACCTGTTTTCCGCTTTCCACCGGCGACGCCAGCCGGTATCCGAATAATATGAAAAGAGGTGATTTCAAACGTGCTTCTTAGAATACAAAAATATGGTGTATAGATACCTGTATCATCCAGGAGAGGGTCCAAGAGGTCCTCTGTTAACGAGAACAAAAGTTACTAGTTAGGAACTCTTTCAACACTTGACTCTATTCCGTTATTAGCCAGTGAGCTACATAATTACCCAGTCGGTTATGCTGAAGAGGACTGTGCCCGCAGTAATAGCACCAGCCAAGTTGGCCCAGAAGTGGTGATCGTGCTGGTCGTGCCGCCAGATCAGCAGGCCGTGTGAAGCCATCGAATTCACATGTTCCGTCATGGTTACACCGCCCGCCTTTGATATCCTTCGACGTGAGCATCCTGAAGAACTAACTCACTGTCCCGCGGCTTCGGCGCACACTCTAACATAGGCTTCCATCACCATGATAAGAAAACAAACGTCACCCGCAGATGCTTCCGATTAGATTCGTACTTCGTACGTTCAAAATTCGTCGTCCTGGCACAACGAGAAGAGAAATGCGCTGGCTGCGCCCGCGGGGCACGCTGGGTGGCCGCAACTGCAGCCATCTAGCGGAAAGCAGAGTCTTTTTTTCCACTATTACGTGCATAGCCGGCCCGTTTTTGCCGGCCCTGCACAAACGGGCCGCCAAAAATTACAGGGCCGCCTACGGAGCCACCTATATAGCCATTCGCACCATCAAAGAGGGAGGGGGCGAACAGCAGCCGTGACGTTGTACACGGCAACTTTGACGGGGCCGGATCAGTTCGCGGCTAAGTCCTGAAAACGTTGAACGTCACGGCTATAGCCGTGACGTTTGCCGGCCCCAGATTAAGAGTGAATTGGAGAAATCGATTGTTGCGGGCAATAAAAGTGCACGAAAGTGCAATAAAAAACTTAGTTTACATGCTGTAGATTGCAAGGCCGTAGAGCTGGGCTTCCTACGTCACCTACCTGAAGCCAGTGTGGGGCATAAATATCACACGGGAGCTGCGTTGGTTTTCGGATGGAGCTCGGGTCCGTACTGGTGGAACCTTAGTCACCACCGAACACTAAAGCAAAAGTCGTGTCCTCACTGTGGACTCAGCAGGGAGAGGTAACAAATGCAGAAATACGACGTTGTTCTTTAGGAAATGTTCAGCAATAATCAAAGCCTGCGAACACCCTTCTTAGCATCCCCGTAACATCACCCCATTCGGATGGCGCCGATGTAGCATTTGGTCCCGAGGCCGACGCCGACTGTCCTTCGAGGCATTGATTGGCCACGGGATCCAATCGAATTCTGACGCAGAATTCGTTTTCAGTTACGGTCTGTGCTCCCTCTAGCTCACCGTAATTACTTCAAAATGCTAGCGCACATTCTTGCTTACTCTAGGATGCGTTGGCTATACCGACTTAGCGATTCGTACAAAATGGCTATTGTCTTGTCAAGAGATCGTCATGGTTTGTTCCGCGTGAAAACCCAACGTACTTGAGGCAATAGTCAAACTGCAATTCTGTTTGGTTTAGCACAATCTAGCGACTGAAGCAAGAAAGATTGGGTATGCCTGGGAGTCGCAGCTGCATTGTTCCAACGTGAGCAATTACTCTGGCGGCGCCTCTTAGCGTAGTGTCTGAAGCAAGAAATACCTGGTATCCCAGGAAGCCGTGATCGCGTAACGTGCCAGTACGGCGAAGCTACGTGCCCTGGCGGGCCAATTGGAACGTGACTACGTATCACCGGAGTGGGCTTTTACTGCCAAGAAGAATCAGGCTTTTCGCTGCGTCATTCTTCAATCATGTGTGCACTGCGATCGTATGTGTAGCGCATATCGGAGTCGTCGGCACGCAATGTGGGGCTTATCGTTCACCCTTTGTCAAGTTACAGCGAGACAGGCTATAACCGTGGGCTCTCACTCCGCTGGCGCCGCCTGGCCGTTGACGGCTGGCTATAAGTGATCTCCCGGTTGGATGAATGGATGAATGAATGCTAACGGATCTACCCTTCATAATAGGTGGTAGCTTGCGCCACCTAGCCTAGAAAACGAAAAACCAGATGTATGATTCCTTCCTTCGTCATTTTAAGAAAATTTTCTTTCCTTTGGCATTTTTTAGCTATCACGAGGCCGTGTAGTGTTAAGGCGTGTCCACACTTGCAACTCAGAGCGATCGCGTGACAGCTTTTTGTCACAAAAGCTACAGTCCCAGTCGTAAAAGCGACCGGTTCGGAGGCAGTCGCTTCCAGACCGATATTCAGACCGGTCGTCGAGTTGGCCGGCGGCTGAATCAGCCAGCAGTGCCTTGGAGGTGACGTTTGGCGCACCTCTTATTTACGTACATCCGAAATAATTTCTGCGCGACATGCAGCAAACATGTCCGCCCAATGCCTCTGTATGCGGTAGCAGCCTGGCGTACAGAGCCGTGGAGCTATTTGCGGCGGCTCTGATGAATGTTCAATGCTCCTTTCTTTATCACAAGGAGCACCCCATCTGTACAAACGCCCGCAAAATAAGTGCCAGGCTCTCAGCCCTGGATTCTAGTATGTCTGCATCTCCAGGAGACCGTTGAACTCCGCAGCATAAATGACTACGGTAAGCACCTTTAGGTGATCCGCACAGCATACAATATCAACTTTTAAACATCGACATTTTGAATATATGACACGTTGTTTAACCAGAATGACCTAACTTGAATAAAGTCAGTGAGCTCGGTGGCACCAAACCGAGCAGGATGAATAATCGACTCCTGTTCTTCACGCAGCTTAGTAAAAACCGCTTTTGGTTCAAATCACTGCGTGACAACTCTTTTGTGCTAGTGGTGATGCCAAGCCCAGACTATGTTTTGGATATTGTTAATGAGTGTTTCAATGTATTTTGTTTGCAACTGCAATTAGGGGGAATGTCGAACTTAACCCGGCCCTCAGAAATACGTGTTAGAACAAATACTTGACGGGCAAAGAAATATACGAGCTGACATCATGGAGCGAAAAAACAAACGAGGATCCTTGGATAAGCGGCTGAAAGCAATTGAGGGGACCACCTTGGCTTTGAAAGATCTCTCCGCTCAATTTGAAAACTCGCAAGAAGAAAACAAGAGCCTTAGAGGTCTGTGTCAAGAAACTGGAACGAAGGATCGATGAGTTAGAGAACAGAGACCGACGTAACCACCTCATAATATACGGCATAAATGAGGGTGACAATGAATTCGAGCTTTTGCTGACGGACGCTGTAGTTAAAAACATTGTTGAAGCCATATTGGGAGTTGAGGTGAAGAGTTTTCAGAGGGTTCACATGCTTAGAAGGAATTGTCCGGGGAAGGTCAGGCCTGTCATTCTTAAGTTTTTTTACTTAAAGGAAAGGAAGGAAGTACTTCGAGATTCGCGAAAACTTTAAGGCACAGGTATTTTCATAAACCTGGATTTTCCTCCCCTTGTTTAAGGCTTGCGAAATACATTATAGAACTGTGCCAGTGCAAATAGATCGAACAAGAAAAAAGTGATGATGTTGTTTAATAAGCTTAAAATCGGGGGCACACTATATCGTTGGAAAGAAGATAGCAACGAAAGGGAGGAAATAGCCTGACAAAAAGCCGAACGTCTCGAAGCCAATGACAGACTCACCATGCTTACAACAACGACCTGACAGTTATCAACGTGAATGCACAAAGTATTATGAATGTAATTGTCCATCTTGAGCACATATTTATGGAGCATGATTCTGATGTTGTAATGATAAGCGAGACGTGGTTGAGTCCTTTCGTGCTTGATTGCGAAGTCATTTCTCCGGGATGCAAAGTTTTTCGAAATGATTGAACGACTAGTGGTGGTGGGTGGCTACTGTTATCAAGGACACCTTGGTTTGTACTCACATTCAAGGTACCTATAACATAAAATATGAATGGTGCAAAATTAAAGTAGGTACGGCCGAAGTAATTATCGGGGAGATATACAGACCACCTGGAATGAGAATAGAGTTGGTGAGGGAGCAGGGGGAAATGTTTGCTAAACTCCCGGTTTGCTCCAAGAGAGCTATTATTGCTGGGGACTTCAATTTCGGTGACATTGATTGGAAGGCTTTGTACCGGCACACGTGGAATCCGCAATCTCTACTTCATTCTTGGACCTTATTTTCATAATAACCTTACGTAGGTTGTTGAGGACTTTACACATATTCAAGGTCAATCGAATTCAATATTAGACTTACTTTTTGTCAGCGACCCTTTGTTGCGTATTTCATACAGCTGCAAGGTAATGCCCAGAATCTCTGATCATTCAATGGTGTACTTGCCTCTGCCAAATAAAACTCAACCGTTTAGAGAACGTACGGTCGTCACGTACAAAGACTTCAATAGAGCGGATGATTAGGGTGTGCTGCAAAAACTAGAATTGGCCTTCGACGAGTTTAAGGTTTTGAATAAAGTCACACATCACATACTGATCATGTGTGAAATTTCTTTACAAAACTATTTGTAGAGGGCCGTGATAAGTGCGTCCCTACCAGAACAAGAAATAAAGCCGAACACAATTCCTGGATTAACAGAGAGAGTATTGAGCAGAAAGGAAGGATCTCACGATTGCCGAGCTCAAAACCAAAAAACACCGAATCCTCATAAACGCGTAGCCTATCGCCCACTCAGCATAAATCACAAATCAATGATTAAAATGCTGAAGACATATATTACAACAAAACAAATGAAACGTTTTATGATTTCGTCCCCTAGATAAATTTTATAAGGCGAATTTCACCCGAAAATAACAGTGCTGAAATTCTCGATATCGAAGGCCATTCGATGCAAAACGAAATAGATATTGCAAATTTTTTTAATGAATACTTTTCGAGTGTGTTTTATAGTGATGACGAAAGTTCACCAACATTTTCTTTGCTGGAGAACTAGCCTCCCAATGCTGATTGCATGACAACAAGTAAGGGCATTTTTAATTTGTTATTGAATCTTGATACCACTAAATCTCCAGGGCCCGATGAAGTTCCTAACGAATTTTTACGAAGATATGCAGAATTAATTAGTAACTACCTTTTGACTATCTTTCAAATGCCATTTAGCCAGGGGATAGTACCATCAGAATAAAAACGGGCGAAAGATATTCCGATTTTTAGTCTGATGCTGCATCTTTGATAACTATAACTACGGACCAATATAATTGACATCAACTTGTGGAAACGTTTTGAAACACATAGTTGCTGCACATATACATTCTTTTTTATTAGAACACCGATTGCTGGACGACAGACAAAACTGGTACCGGCGAGGCGTATCAACAACAACGCAGCTTGTAGAAGTGGTTCGGTTCACAATTTCTCATAAGTTTTGTATAGAAGAGGACATGTGGATGTCATTTTTCTCAATTTTAAAAAGACGTTTGATCAGGTCAACCATAGGAAGTTTCTAATGAAACTACAACTGATGCTGAAACACCATAAGCACACTACATGGACTGAGTCGTTTTTAAGTGGGAGAACGCAATTCGAAGACATAAAAGGTAGAAGGTGGAATACGTGCGAAGTTAGATCGGGGGTCCCTCAGGGGTCCGTTCTTGGACCCTTGTTCTTCTTGGTGTTTATTAATTACTTGGCTTCCAACTTAACCGAACACGCCAGGTTGTTCACTGACAATCGCATCTTTTTTAGCGAAGTAAAAACTGATTCGGACCAACTTAATCTCAACCGATCACTGGCTGATATCTGGGACTGGTGCAAGGAGTGGCGAATATCACTAAATATTTCAAAACTGTGTTCAATACTATTACTCACGAAATAAAGGCCTTAAAATTTCAATAGAGTATAAACAATGAACGACTGATTCGTGTTTTAGAACACAAACACCTAGGTATTACAATATTGCATGACCTTCGTTGGGGGGATCAGATCAACATCATTAGAAAAACTAAATCAAAACTGTGGTTTCTGCGACGAACCTTGAAAGAAAGCTCGAGTGACACCAAATTAACAGCGTATAAGTCACTAGTACGACCACTATTAGAGTACGCGGGGTATGTTTGGGATCCTCACACAATGTATGACGTGCTAAAACTGGGGAGGGTACACCGGCTGGCTCTGCTTTTTATTTTTCCAGGTTTCGCATGCTGGACTTCCCAATGAACTGGAATAAAAGCAAATATCCCCTTACTTAAATATCAATGAAAAAATAGGAGACTGAAATCGTTGTTTATGAAATGGAATAATCTGCCTTTGGTTGAAAACGATAGTTATTTAACACCGCATAATTCGACGATCTCTAGAAATAAGCACAGTCGTCCTCTACAACAGTACCATTGTCTGAACACTGCTTTATGAATTCATTTTTTCCAATGACTATCAGCGATTTGAATCTACTCCCCGAGGCGGTGGTTTTATGTCAGTCCTCCTCGTTTTGCGATTGAATTTATATATACAATGATGATTCACAGTATTTCTAAGATTGTTTAATTCGTGACACAGTCGCTAAATGTTTGTACTCTGTGGTATTGTTGTAATAGCTGAGTGGTGATGTGTTGTATAGATTTTTATGCATTAACCCACACCTATAATAGTCCTGCATAGGACTGATAGTGTATGAAATAAATACAATAAAATAAATAAAAACCAAGGCTTCACTTGGCCACGCAGCCAATATACGCCTTCGCCTCAAAACAAAACGCCCGATATACCTTAGCTCCATCCACTTTCTTTCATTCTTTTATCTTCCAATTTTCCCGGAAACTTTTCAGAGCTCTAAACTTGGAGTATTTTCTTGTTCCTAAATTGGTGTATATTTCACGCCCATATTTCAATATCTTTCTGTATCTATCAATTTATCTTCCCGCCTTTTTATTCTCTACACGTTTGGCGCGTTTACGTTTCATCTGTCTTGCGGAGAACACTGGGATCTTCCACTTCTTGTCCCAAGTTTTTCCAGCCTTCACTCCATCGTTTTCACCCTGTCGTGCTGGCTTGATTTTCTTCCTTCCGGCTTCTGCTACCAGCTTCTCTCCTCCCTCCTTCTTACCTCATTTATATTATCGCCATCTGTCTCTCTCTCTCTCTCTTTCACTTTCTCTCTATTTCTCTCTCTATTTCTTTGTAACTATCCTTTCCGCAAAAATCGCCATTTTGAAACGTATGAAGCAATGAGAAAGAAAGGGGCGGAGGTCTGAAGCAATCGATATATTGAATCACCCGAAAAGTTGAGGTTAAATGAAGCCTGCCCTTTGTTCCTCTTTGCTTTGGACCTTGAAGAAGACGAGTGGTCTTCGAAGCGGCTTGAAACAATTTCTGCCAGCGCGCGAAAAATCTGTTCGACATACCCTTAGAAATTGATCTCTTTCTATCTCTTTGGCAGCCACGGAGCTTCGCCAGTCGACCATTCATTTTTTTTTCTGTGTTGCGCGTGTGTGTAGTGTATGTGTGTGTGTTCTGTTGGCCAGCATGAAAGTTTCGAGAAGGCGCAGTAACGGATAACTTTAGAATGCTTTGAGTTATTTTTAGTAGAAATGACTTTTGTACGTGTATAAATGAATGAGAGTATCAGGTGGCCACCCTCTGAATTCAATGGCATTTTGCGCCCCCCACCGTGAGGTAACATTAAAAACCTACGAGCGTGGCACGGCCACCAAAGAACGGGAAGTCAAAGCTTCTGTTTCGTACTTACATTAAGTATATTCCCACATCATTCAGATTTGATATGACTGTTGTTACTGCACACATGGCATTTAGGCATGCACGAGACATCATGATACAAGCATTGGCAAATTACTCAGCAGTGGAGACATCTACCGTCTTATTCGGCATTGAATGAACTTTAACAGCTATAATAGGATTACCTTTACTTCAATGGTTTCGAATTTTAAATTTCAGATATTTGCTTCACTGGCGTTTACAAAGGGGTGACAAGGTCTTCCCAAAAAATACTACCAAATCACACGAGATGTAGAGTGAAATGTATAGGTTTAACGGAAGAAGCCATCACGGGGAGATTATAAGGCGAAAATCAAACGGCGAGAGCTCACTACAATTAAGGGTTTCTCCAAAATTTAGAAACGCTCCTTGTCTTCATCAAGTCCAGGTCATTCCATTCACAGTAAACACCAATTATTTTTAGTGCAGTGGATCCAGTTACGAAGCAAAATAATTTTGCGGAGTTTACGTGTATTATCAACAAAAGGTGCCTTGCACGCCTTAGTGAAAAATTTAACATTCTTTATGAATCTGCATAGAATGCTCAAAATTCAACCGACATCTGAGCAGCACGTTGCGTTCACTCACTGCAATACGGTTCTACATATTCAAGGAACCACCGATGGAACAATTTCCAAGCCGTTATTTAGCCGTTTTCTTCTGTCACACATCGGACACCTACCTTGGTATATCTTAACGTATGCACCAGTAGCCTATTCTTACACATTCAACAAAATAAAACGAAAAAAAAACTGTTTTATTGCGGTATTTAAATATCCATTTCTTGATACTTCCCGTTTTCCCTCATCCAAGAATCTAGTTGCTAAAGCGCTTTCCGGTTTTGGAATGAACGTGTTGTTGCTTATGATATCTTACTCTGTGTCAAATCGTATTTGGTGTTGCTGTGCAAAGCTATATACCGCCAAAACGCCCGGTATAGAGCCTAGCAACGCACTATGCGATGGCAATATGTGAGGCAACTCTCGTAAGTCATTTTGTTTTGTTTTCCGTGAAATAATCATCACTGTCGTCACCGTGGCACATGGACGGCGACGTAATTATGCATTGTTGACGAAACGCAGCCGTGTCGATCAAACGTCGCTGGACGTCAAGAATAAAACGAGTGTCAATGAACCCTTCATCGACGAAATGAGGCGCCGAGTCCGCAGGTTCAAGGGATTCTTATTAGCGTATCAAATTATTTAATTGTCATGAACTTATAAAATTATAAGAGCGTTGTAGTCAATTATTTATTGACTATTTTTTGCGGGAATGTATGCAATTTATTATGATAGGCCATCGTAAAAATGACTGTTTCAACGTGACTTCACCTGTAACGCACAGTTCACAGTGCCAGACTTTTCCGCAAGAATAATGCACCGCACGTCTCGTCGTATTTTTGCCCTGCAGTTATGCTTCCTTCGGATAATTCGCACTCTCGGAGGGAGTGCAAATTCTATAGATTCACGCAGCAACGTTTAAGAACGCTTTATTACATTGCGTCCAGGCACTACTACGAGTTACCGCATCTGTTTTTGTATGCTGCCTGTCAAACTAATAATCGTATTGATTAAGGCACCACCGTGCGTGATGCAAAGCACGAATAGAAGTTCATTTACATTTATTACACACGTTCGACTGCGTTGGGGTAACTTACCTTGAGGTACGACCACGAGGCACCGCAAGGTCCCTGCTTAGTAGGAAGCGTGGTAGCCTTGCACACATCATAAGAAATACGCATGTCGGGCACTCTCCCGAGCGCCTATGGGTCAGGGCTTCGTCGCTTCATGACAAAACTCGGACGCAGCAATCGCAACCGGCCTACATAAGCAGCTTTCCTCTCCGTCCGACCCACAGTCACCCGTCACCAAAGGACCGAGCCGGTCCCGAAACGTCGGGGAATATTTTTATAGTTAGAGTTTCGAATTTCAGTCAGTCTACTGTAGTCGAGCAGAACTGCTTGAATCGGTCTTTACTCGATGTCGTTCCTTGATGTAAAACTTTAAAACTCGGCGTAATGTAGTAAGCCTCTGGGCTGCCTTGAACCTCGTCACTTCCGGGTACCAACGACGCCCTTCGTTAATATCATTGCATTTGTTGGTTGAACCAGTTGATGAGTTTAGGACCTCTTAGTCACGTGAACTTTAGCTATAACGAATTCAGCATTGGCAAACTCCAACAGTACGCGCTTGTAATGGTGCGAGCCCCATGGAAATACACGCACAACACCCAGAAACCGGAAATTAAAACGGCAATCGAAAGTCGCTATCATGTTTGTTGTTTTTTGCCTAAAAAATCACCCTATAAAAAACCCCGTCAGTTTTTACCTACTCTGAACTCACACTGAACCCTTGCTACTTGTTAACTCTCGTTAAAGTTATGACATTCAGATTATCAACATAAATTTCCAAATTCTTAACAACTGAGTGTTAGGCAACATAGATATAAGAACCTATTAATTAAAATAAGTGCCTTTATTTCTTTATGTAACGAATGATATGTACACCAGAGCCCAACCCCTTGGACTGACTGTTTTACTTTTAGCTAATGCATGACTTCTTTGAAGTTCTTTAAAAACATGTGGTATTTTTAACCGATGCATACATTGCTGTTGTCGCTGGATTTTTCAGGGTGCTGGGCACATGTTAAGATTTCCCTAATTGTTTTTCCCCAGCCTGCTTAAAATAATCTCGGACACTTTGGTCGTTGTATACGTCTGATCATATACTATGGAGTGCACACTATTATCAGAACGTTCGTGGTCTCAGTACGAAGTTATGCGAGTTCTAATCTGGAGTTATAGGTAATTCATCCACCATTGTTTGCCTTACTGAAACGTGGCTCGAGGACACTATTCCCAGCTCTCAGTATTTCAGAAAGACCGTGAATTCCCCACGCCACGAGACAGCGATACAAGGGGCGAGTTTTAGCGGCCGTGGACAGTTCTCTGTTTGCATGGAGAAGATATGATCTTGAGTGGCACTCGGTATGTGAATGGATTGTGGTGACGTGCCGTGATGGGCTTAATTATTTAACAGAAACTACTATTTTCTGCCACACCTTAGCTCGAACGTTTTAGCACGCCAGTTTAAAGATTCAGAAGATAAGCTAGACGGAACGAAGTTTCGTGTGCACATATATCGGGATTTTAATCTAACAAGAATTGACTAGCTGGCCGGTTATAGCGCGTTGACGATAGACGTCACAAGCCTGAAAGCGTTGAGACTGTTTCAATTTATTCATCTTAATGGATTTGAACAACGTAATATCACTTATTCACTAAAACGTGTTGTCAACTTCCATCCGCCTCTTGTAGTTTCATTTTGTTTTCCGCTGCGTCAACGAGCCCTCTGCTGCAATAGAAAAGAATAAATAAATATTTTTGTTTTCTGCACTACAGTATCAGGTGATAATGTATAAACGTCTCTTCAGATACTTTAGACATAAGATGAACCCAGAGCAACATAGATTCCTGAAGGGCAAGACCGTTGAAACCAGTCTATGCTATTGTTTCTTATTTATTATGCCATTTCGTTGGATCGCGACCGTGAGCAAGTCTACGTAAAATACTTTGATGTAACGAATGCATTCGACAAGGTTAATCACAATACACTTCCGATTAAACTAGATGGCTATGATTTGTGCATGACATACTGGGATTGGTTTATACGGTATCTTTCATACCGTAAAAATTATTTTGATACATCAGGATTCCTCTCCGATTATGATTTTATAACCTTCCGGTGTACCCCAAGGAAATAACCTGGCTCCACTTTTACTTTTTGTATTCGTGAATGACATTTCGCTTTGTGTGAAAACTTCTAAAGTGCTCATGTTTGTGGATGACATCAACATGTTGAGATGTGTACGATCTCACTCCGATTTTGTGCTTCTTCAGGAGGACGCCTAAAAAATTTCAACGTGGTGCTCAAAGAATTATTTGTCTTGTTGATTGAACAAAAAACAAAAACAACGACTCTCACTAGAAAGCGGGTTTGACTTGTATTTTCTTATACAGTATGTGGCGGTGTTATCAGCCGAGTTTCCGCCATTCGTGATCTTAAAATACGTTTTGATTCAGCCTTAAATTTTAGTTATCATTATCATGCTTTAATTACCTGCAACGCCTCATTTACAAACCTTGGGGTGATATCTTATTTCACTAGAAAATTGTCTTCGCCTGTTTGTCTTGTAGGATTACTTTTGTTGCCTAGTGCGGGCGAACCTGGAGTATGCTTCTTCCTACGGAATGGACCTTTTCACATACCGACGGCACCAGGCAGTGCTGCACGGGCTAAAAAATCGAGGAAGGGACCTACCTGCGCTACCAATCGATAATGGGAGCTACGCTACCAGTTTCTTCGTTCTCTGAGCAGCGGGGCGTGCCCAGCGCGCCGTCCAAGTAGGGCATCCATAGCGTCCCGCTTAAACGTCCTGTTATTCTTTCCGTCCGCTTTCTTTTTTTGCGTAACACAATTATATGTATGCTGCAATTACGTTTTCTACTCGCTGATCCACAACTTCCTTCCAAATTTCCTCGATTTTTCGTGCAGACTTCCGCCGTTTGGCATCGGGCGCTCGCGCGTGCGCGGTAGCTTATCGGAAAAAGGTCCATTGCCTTGATGTCGACCTGCATCATGCTCTTTTGAGTGGGTTCAAAAACACTTCATTGGCATACTTTACGACAGGTATTCATATCTCGTTTGTTAGTACAACTATGAACAGTTACTTTAAAAAGTTGGGTTGTGTACTTCGCTCGGTAGAAGACGATTACGTGATTTTATGTTTTTACATCAGGTTGTGAACAGGGCTGTTTACTCACCACATTTGACAAGCACTGTCTGTTTTCATGCTCCCTTGATGGTCCAATATATTTCAGTCCTTCTGTACCCTTCTTCTTTGAATGACACGTCGCTATTACCAAGAACGCACCTTGAATTCAACAAGCTAGATCAATCTGTTGTAGTCATTTTTAGCGATCTGATTGACTTTTCGACATCGGCTTGAGTCAATTATTTGTACATAGTAATGACTTTGTTTTGTTGGCTGGATTTATTCTTCGATAACGAGCGGGGTACCACTTTAAAGCCCTGTAGTTCTTTTGAAGACACAACAAGAATAAATATTAATATTACTTTTTATTATTAATTATATTATTATTATTCGTACCACTTTAAGGCCCTGCGCTCTTTCGGAGACAAAAATATTTATATTAGTAATATTGTTATTATTATTAGTGCATCGATGACACAAACATTTTTGATTTGATAGATTTCAAAATGTTCTGTCTATCTTTGCCAGCCTTTCATTATTCATTCACTCGTCTTATTTCATAATATTGTCACGAATGACAACTGATGAGGCGGTGATAACAAAAGAAACTAAACGTTTAATGGGGCGAACTTGTGCCCAAAAGTAAAAAGGAAACAGAAGATAATAACAGAGCGTCGCGGGCGTCGAAAGCGGCGAAGCAGCAGGATCGAACGCTGAGGCGAAACTGACCCCGGCTCGCCACGCGGAGCCCCTTATGTACACGCGTGGGCTTCTGGAATAATCGGCGTGGAAGGTTCGACGCGTAGAACATTCGGGCCTAGAATAAACAACAATGTTCTCGAATCCACCAGAACATAAACTGGAAGCATAAATAAAATCCGCGGAACTCCCAGGAATCGAACCCTGGGCCTCCGCACGAAAGTCAAGCGCGGTAACCACTCGGCCACGCACGCACTTGCTTGCTGACGCGCGTGGCATTACTCCCCCCTTTAAAAAGGCATCGTCTCGATGCCACGCGAAAAACAACAAAACAGAGCAGGACAACCAAAAGAATGGGAAAATACGGAGGCTGGCAAAACACAATCCTATCAAGTGTTGCACAAGATCACGGTTCACAGTCTTATCGCGCGTAGTACGGCATGAGGCGCACGACGTGGACGACTTCGGGTCGTGGAGGGCGGCGTGATGAAGTCCGTGTTCCGTCGGGCATCACCTTGTAGTTCAGATCGCCGAGCCGGCGAAGCGCGCTGTAGGGTCGAAGTAGCACTTCAGGAGTTTCTCGCTTAGACCGCGTCGTCGTATTGGGGTCCAAACCGCACGGTCTCCGGGCTCGAAGCGAACGTCGATCCGGCGAAGGTTGTACCGGGCAGGGTCGCACGTTGTTGATCTTCAGATTCGGAATCGGGCGAAGCTGGCGAACTTCTTCGGCTCGTTGAGCAACCACCTGGGCGTCGGATGTCCCATCGTCAGCTGGCTCGTGGGGTAGCATTGCGTCGAGCATGGTCGGTACTTTCCTGCCATGCACCAGCTGAAACGGTGGTTACTCGCTGGTCTCTTGCACCGCCGTGTTGCAAGCAAATGTGACGTAGGGTAACACCTCGTCCCAAGTCTTGTGCTCTACGTCGACTACATGCGGTGAGATCATGTCGGCGATGGTTTTGTTCAGCCGTTCTGTTAGTCCATTTGTCTGCGGATGGTACGCAGTGGTTCGACGGTGGCCGGTGCCACTGAGACGAAGGATCTCTTGCGTCAGCTGGGCCAGGAACGATGATCCACGGTCGGTAATGTAGGACTTCAGGGGCGCGTGCCGGAGGACAATGGACTCGATGAAAAGCTTAGCCACTTCCACAGCCGTACCTGATGGAAGGGCTTTCGTCCTCGGCGTACCGAGTGAGATAATCTGTGGCGACGATTATCCAGCGGTTTCCCGACGTTGACGGCGGGGAAAGGGCCAAGTAAATCCATTCCGATCTGCTGGAACGGCGTAGACGGGGGAGCAATCGGATGCAGATGTCCTGATCGATGGCTTCGTCGGCGGTTTCTTGCGTCGCTGACACTCGTGGCATGATCGAGTGTAGAGGTGAACGGTCTTCGGTAGCCTTGGCCAGTAGTATTTTCTCGAATCTGGCGAGCGTTCTGCTGCCAGCCGAGGTGCCCAGCCGTTGGGTCGTCGTGACGGGCTTGGAAGATCTCCTCTTTAAGGTCGGCAGGGATTACCAGCAGCCATGGCGAGCTGTTTTGTCTCGAAGTTCTCCTTGTAAAGCACACCTTGTCGCAGGACGAAGGTCGGCAGGGCTCTCAGAAGACACGGGGGATAGTACCCCCTCGTCCTTCGAGGCGCTCGATTAAGGCGCGCAACTCAGGATCGTCTCTTTGACGTCGCGCCATGTCGTCGGTCGGTGACCGCCCCAGGAAGCACTCGTCGTCATCGTCGTCGATGCTGCCGGAGGATGTCTCGACAGGAGCTCTGGACAGGCAATCGGCGTCGCTGTGCCTGCGGCCTGACGCGTAGACTACAGTCATGTTGAACTCCTGTAGTCGGAGACTCCATCGAGCGAGTCGTCCTGACGGGTCCTTGAGGTTCGCAAGCCAGCAGAGCGAGTGGTGGTCCGTGACTACACGGAACGGGCTCCCGTGCAAGTACGGACGAAACATCGTGATTGCCCAGACGACCGCAAGGCATTCTTTTTCAGTCGTGGAGTAAGTTTTCTCCACTTTGGACAGTGTCCGGCTCGCGTAGGCGATAACTCGCTCGGTGCCTTGTTACTTGCCAGTACCGCGCCATGGTCAAGCGTTACTGGCGTCCGTGTGAATTTCGGTTTCCGCATCCTGATCGAAATGTCCAAGAACAGGAGGAGTCTGCAGTCGTCGCTTCAGCTCGTCGAGATGCCTGCTGCTCCCTCGGCCCATTCGAACTTCTCGGCGTCCTTCGTGAGGTTTGTGAGCGGTGCGGAAATCGCTTGCGGGAAATCTCGGACGAAGCGGCGATAGTAGGCACATAATCAAGGAACCTTCGCACGGCCTTCTTGTCTCTCGGCGCTGGAAATGCTGCGACGGCGCGGAGTCTTCTCTGGGTCGGGGCGAACGCCTTCGTTACTAACCACTGACCGAGGAATTTCGGTTCGCCATAGGCGAGACCGACGCCTGACGGCTTCAGGGTGAGTCCGGCGGTCTGTATGGCCTGGAGAGACCGCTCGGAGTCGTCGCAAGTGCTCGTCGAAGTCGCCGGAAAACGCTACGACGTCGTCGAGGTAGACGAGACAGCTCTGCCACTTCAGTCCTGCCAGTACGATGTCCATGACACGCTGGAAAGTTGCTGGCGCCGTGCACAGTCCGAAGGGCATAACCTTGAACTCGTACAGTCCATCCGGCGTGACGAAAGCTGTCTTCTCTCGGTCCCGTTCGTCGACTTCGATCTGCCAGTGGCCGCTCTTCAGGTCCATCGATGAAAAGTATCGAGAGTGGCGCAGCCAGTCCAAAGTGTCGTCAATGCGGAAGTGGATAGACGTCTTTCTTCGTCACCGCGTTCAGCTGTCGGTGGTCACGCAGAACCTAAGCGTTCCGTCCTTCTTGCTTAACCAGTACGACTGGAGAGGCCCACGGACTGCTTGATGGCTGGATTATGTGGTCGTTCAGCATCTCTTGAACTTTCTCCTGGATCACCTCAACTTTCTTTAATGGAGACTCTGTACGGTGATCGATGCACAGGGCGCGCGTCGTCCTCGGTAACGATGCGATGCTTCGCAATGGCTGTTTGGCGCACCTTCGACGACGTAGCAAAGCAGTCGCGGTATTCGGCGAGGAGGTTAATCAGCTGCCGTCGTTTTGGGCCGGAAGATTAGGGTCGATGTCGAGCTGCGCAGGCGACGTTCTGTCTTGCTGAGGTGTCGAGGGTTTGTCAGTAATGGCGGCGATTTTGGCGGAGTTTTGGAGGTCCTCGACGTGGCCAGCGGCTGCACCTTTCGTGAGTGTTGCGTTTCATTCGAAGTTCGTCACGAGTACCACAGTGCGGCCATCATGAAGTTCCGCTTCTCCTCTTGCGACGCCTATTGCTCTTCCTAGGAGCAACTGGAGGCTTCCTCGAGCAGAACTTCGCCGCGGAAAGCTTCGGTGATCCCGACGGGCACGAAAACACTCGACCGCGGCGGTAAGTTCACGTGACTTGCGAGAACTCGGACCGCGGATGATGTCGCTTTGGGTTCCTCCGGTGGTGAAACAGGTTTTCGTAGTGTCAGCCGGTTTGCTCCGAGGTCGATGACGGCGCCATACTCGCAAAGAAAGTCCATGCCGAGGATAACATCCCTCGCACAGTCTTGCAGAACGACGAACTTCACAGGGCACGTCTCACCGTGGATCTCGACGCGAGCAGTGCATCTCCCGACTGGTGTAATGAGGTGTCCTCCGGCGGTTCGTATTTGGGGTCCGTCCCACGGCGTCATGACTTTTCGAAGGCGGCGGGAGAGCCTCCACTCAAGACTGAGTAGTCTGCTCCGGTGTCCACGAGTGCTGATGCGTCGACGCCGTCGATGACGACGTTTAGGTTGTTGGACACCGTTTCAGGGGCGTCGTTGCGATGCGTAGCGTCGGGAGAGTGGAAGCGCTCCGTCGTTCTTGGAGGCTCTTTACTTCGGTCGTCTTCGGCAACGCCACCTCCAGGCGTTGCCGCGCTCGTTTTCCCGGCGACGCAGGGGAGACAGGCTCTCTCGGCGGGGTCGTGGCGCTGGGGACGCTGAACGTCGTGGCGATGGGGAGCGGGCTTCACGGCGGAGAGACGACACTGGGAGGGCGAGCGTCGGAGGTACTCCTCGATGTCGCGAGGCGCTGGTCGTACCTTGGGCGTGGGTCGTTCGGGTGGAACCCGCGCAGCCCCAGTTGTCTGTTGGGGCATCGGCGGTAAATGTGGCCGGCTTCACCGCAGTGATGGCACAACGGGCGTCGATCGGCCGTCCTCCACACGTCGGTCTTTCGTGGCGCTGCTGGTTCCGGGTGGCCGTGCGCCCGATCTTCCTGGCGTCGGGAATACTGCGGCGCTGGAGGTTCACGTCGGGGTGGTGCCGTGACCTGTCGGTGAGCTTGCGGCGGTCGTCAGGCCATGGCGGCGTAGGTCAGCGTCGGTTCTTCGGGTGCGGCCACGGTGACAGGGACATCTGGTTGGATCGCTCGCTGAACCTCGTCTCGGACCACCTCGGCGATGGAGATTGAGGCCGGGCGTTCAGCAGTCGGCAGGAGCTTCTTAAGCTCCTCCCGGACGACGTCACGGATGATGTCGCGAAGGCCGGGGATGCTTGGACTGATGTCGTAGCCCGATGCAGGAGCAGCAGCTACGCTCGAGTGCCGATGGTAGTGGCTGGCTCTTGCGAGGAGGGCACGTTCCATGTTCGTGGCCTCCGTGACGAAATCTTCGACAGTCGATGGGGGTTCCGAACAAGACCACCGAAGATGTCGTCCTTTACACCTCGCATTAGTATCCGCAGCTTCTTTTCGTCGGTGGCTTGAGGGTCGGCGCGAGCGACTAGGCGCAAAACATCCTCGACGAAGCTGGTGATGCTTTCATTCGGGCCTTGGGTCCTTGTTCGAAGGATATCTTCGGCCCTCTCGCGTCGGTGTTGGCAGGCAAACGTCTTCTTCAGTTCTTGCTTGCACACTTCCCACGACGTCAAAGAAGCCTCGTGGTTTTCCAGCCAGTGCCTCGCAGTCCCTTCCAGCGAAAAGTAAAGGTTCTGCAAGCAGTGCTCAGCTGACCAGCCGTTATGGCGGGCCACACGTTCGTAGTGTTGCAGCCAGTCCTCGATGTCCTCGTGGGCGTCTCCGTGGAAAGGCGTCGGAGTTCTGGGGGCCACGGGTAGGTATACAACGGCAGGAGCGGCCGGGGTCTGGGCCTGGTCGGCCATCGTCGTCGTCCTTGTTGGCCTGGTCCTAGGTGGCAAGGGTCCTAACTCCGGGGGTAGGCCAAGGTTCCGGCGACTTGATCGGAGCTCGGTCTGGTCTTCGTTGGGTTCTTGGGGCCTTGTGTTCGGACTTGCGCTGTCGGAACTCGGAGGGGTACGCGGCAGGGGCATGCGTTACCCCGCACCTCCACCAAAATGTCACGAATGACAACTGATGAGGCGGTGATAACAAAAGAAACTAAACGTTTAATGGGGCGAACTTGTGCCCAAAAGTAAAAAGGAAACAGAAGATAATAACAGAGCGTCGCGGGCGTCGAAAGCGGCGAAGCAGCAGGATCGAACGCTGAGGCGAAACTGACCCCGGCTCGCCACGCGGAGCCCCTTATGTACACGCGTGGGCTTCTGGAATAATCGGCGTGGAAGGTTCGACGCGTAGAACATTCGGGCCTAGAATAAACAACAATGTTCTCGAATCCACCAGAACATAAACTGGAAGCATAAATAAAATCCGCGGAACTCCCAGGAATCGAACCCTGGGCCTCCGCACGAAAGTCAAGCGCGGTAACCACTCGGCCACGCACGCACTTGCTTGCTGACGCGCGTGGCAATATGTCACAATAATATACAATCACCGTTTGGTCGCATAGACAATAGCTAGTTTAGGGTGTAACCCGGAAGTACATTTTTGAATGCGACAGCCAACAAGCCCAGCATAAGATAAAGCTTTGAATAAATATGAAAGGATAAGACATCGAAGATGGGAACTGAAACAAAACATTTATTTGAAAACGAACATGCTGGTACTCTACGTTTAATTCTTTTATGCATTTGTATCTGCTCACCAACATCCTCGTTTTAAATTATTAATTAATATATAATTCACAAATTCTTGAACGTAATAGGTACATCTATGTTTTACTTATCTGAAACAGAAAAACAAAACAACAAATTTCTCATCTTAACTTTTATCTCGCAACTTAAGAAAAACGCATTAAAGATAACAAAAAGTTACTTTTCACATTGATGATGCCTTGTATATTATTCCACATTAAGACACCGTTAAACTCAATTATATCTGTTCATTTGTTTTGCGACATAATGGTAACTAAAACAGATTGCTTGTTGCAGCCCTCGTATTCCGTGTCGGAGATTCAAACAAAGTTAGGGAGGTGGTTCGATGTATTCTATGATGGTCTGAACTGTTTGAACCATTTTTAATATGCATACATAGATCGCGAGGTAACAAACAAACTAATAGAAAATGAGGTTTGCTTGGGTCAGTAGTTCTTGAGCATGTAAGAATTCCTAGAACCCCTTTCTATAAGCGAATTATCAGTTCTAGGTATGAGCTATATGTATCACCCCACGACTCAGTTCAATAACTGAGCTGATTGTACACAAATTCAATATAAAGCATGCGCGAAATAAATAAATGAAAGCACTCCTGTTTCCCTAATAATGTATTTTAGCCGCAAGCAACCTTCAAGCAGATGCTTTTGATCTGATATTTTCAGTGCATGTCTCGCTTCGCGATCATATCGCCAAGTATATCCACTTTTTACGTTACCTTTACTACAAAATTCAGTACCATGAAATTACTTGATTTGTGTAAACTGAGTTTGATGCAGAAAATCAACGGTCAGGAGGCGCTAGTTTTCCAAAAACAGGAATTGACGTAGTCTTTTCTTTTGACAGCCCGTTGTGAACCTTTTTTGTAGAGACTACGTTACCAAAATAGGGTTTTAAGGCTTTAGAGGCCTTATCATGATAACTCAAACCACAATTTATCACGCCTCAACAATCCACAAAGACAAAAATGACAAACCAGAGTTTCTACTCCCCCTCGCTAGTTTCAATCGACTCGCAAGCAGAGAGTCTAGGAAACCCCGGCAAAGAATCAGGCGTTGGGCTCAGCGTTTGAACAAGCGATCATTTACCGTTAACAAAATCAGCGATCAGCCCTCATCATCCTCGAACGCGGCTAGCTCGCCGATGCGGCCGTCTCTAGAGCTTTGCCGACCAACCGTGATGGTCTTTTACTCCGTTCGCCCTTGGGCTGACAGCGCGGTGGGACATACGCGCTCGCCGAACCAATAAACTGCCTCCCTTTCCTCATCTGACCCCAATGTCTGCGCGTAGGTATGGGCGAGAGCGTGATCTAGTTGCGAAAATATAGGCGTTACTGGTCCAACGTGCACGTAGCTTCCACCGCACTTTCTGCTTAAAGGTGAAGCGGAGTACTGTGGTCGAACCTCTGCACCCAGATACTAAAACTATTCGCCGTTTAATATCAACATCTCTATCAGAGAACGTTGCACGCCCCACGGAACCAATCGCACTCACGGAGATTGCCACGTGATTTGGAATCTTAGCACAGCCCCAAGCCGATCAGGAGGTCACGTGCTGCGCCTCCAGAGGTCTGTTTGGGTATTTGAACTTGTATCGTTGGCTATGGTCTATCTCGGGGTGGACCGGAGAATGGTCTTGCCGTCCGGTGATGGATGGTGCGAGCACTCGACACACGACGCTCTGTGTTTCTACTAACGATGGATGATGAACGGTATTCGGTTGGCCCGTCCAATTGCTGTATGTCCACGCTGGAGTGAAGATTGAAGATTGCCGTGTCGTGAACGACGTGCTGAGATGACCTGGACCCTGATGATGACTTTCTTATTTATGAGGGCGCAGCAACCGGACACGTCAAGGGCAAGATTCGTCTGCATTTTTATAGTCTCCTCAGGCACACCACGTTCTTCTTACTACCATCGATTATTGCCTTCACAAAAATAGCTGCGAGCTGTGTTCTTATGCTCAATATTTAATCGAGCAGCAATGACACCTTCAGGAATATGTTTCTTACACAGAAGTCAGTTATAACCAGCTCTGGGAATATTGACTAAATTTATAAAGCTTAAATCATTCCAAATTTAAACGTCTGTCCTTTTCCAGAACTAACCTATTAAAATATCGTGTTTTCATATTAACATTGAACAGTGGAAAAGCTTGCCGTCATTGCTTGTAGAATGCACAAATTTCAACACATTTGAATCCCTCGTATTGTCCCAGCTGTTACAACCCTATCCTGCTCGAGCAGAGCTGCTGCTTGCAAGGAATGTTAATAAATAAAAGAATAAAAAATAACATTTGATGGAGGTGAGAGCAGCAATAATACAAACAAGGAGACAAAGCTTGAGTGGGCTCTGAGCTAAAGTCCTAAAATATTAAAGGAAATACTATCGCTTGTTTCACTTTCTCAGCATGACCCTTGTTGTAATCTAAATAAGGGAAAATACCTGTACGTCCCATAACATATGACTAAATCATTTCACGAAGCAGAACATTATCTTAACAATTCACGAAGATGTTTCCGCATAACTAGACGCTTATTGATAGATTCACTCAAACGCTCCTTCAAATGCTCTGCCTCAAAGTAGCCTATGCTGCCAGTTCGCGCCATCAAATGCATCGAACATCTTCTCCAAAATGCCTTTGTGGCACCCGAAGTGAAGTTTTTCGCGTATTAACGGTATTCCGATGTTTAACTGCGGACATCAAAGGGACTTTATTCGACGAATGTTTTGTTTCTCCTACAACAAAAACGGAAGTGACGGAAGTGACAATATCGCCTCTGATTGGTTAGAGGCTCAAACGACGAAACCATCTTTCGTCATTTGAGCCCCTAACCAATCAGACGCGATATCTTCACTTCCGTCACTTCCGTTTCTTTTAGGAGAAACAAAACATTTGTCAAACATAACCCCTGTTGTTGCAAAACATTGCTGAATCCCTTCGAACCATTTTTGCTTTGAAAAGCTGGAATAACACGCCTCTTAATATTTATTATTTAAAACAAAATTTTCCGAAGTTCTGGTTTGATGTATTAAGTTTCATAAAATATGAAGAAACCTTGGTGCTCCTTCCACCACAGCACACACAAAAAGCCTCCTCTGCAATGCTGTATACACATTTAATTGTTTATAGATTCAAATACTTCACAGTATATACTTCGTATTTTTCAACAACTATGTCTAGACATTGTTACAGCGACAAAGGTCACTCGAAATACAGCATGGTCACAGTGTCTGTCTCTAATGCTTGTATAGTTTAACCTTAGTGTTCCGGATATGCGGAAGAGATGCTGAGCTCTTTTTTTACCTTTTCAACATCGCAACATCGCATCCAAAAAGAAAGTACTATTCAAGCATGCCTCGCGCGAGAGTAATTATTTCGGAGTCGCACATTGCCCTGTAGCTTATGTAATAAAAACGCACCCACGATTCACAAAAAAAGAGATCAAATCATATCCAGAGAAATAACGTGGAATTAATTATATTCACTAAAATTTACATTGATAAATGTTTCCTAGTAAAATTTATAACGAAATAATCTCCCTGAACTCAGGATCCTATTTTAAATTTGAAATCCAGTTTAGTGTCCATTGAAGTTCCTGTAACTGGAAGATTTCCTAGTCTAAAGCACGTTCTTTTTTTCGTTAACAAGTCCAATGTAGTCAATCTTGGAACTCACGCTTCAAGCTATTAATCCAAGTTTCTCTAACTGTATCCTGGGTTTAGAGTATGGTTCCAGTTCAATATAATTTTTATTGCTACGATAGATTTTGTTTTTTGTTTAGAGCTTTGCTATAATTCTGTTTAGGTCAACAGAATGACGCTCCGACTCAGAAGCTCGGTCGTTGACTGGACTTTGTGAATGCCAGAATATATGATCATTTAAAAACTTTGTCATATTTGAAAACTTTACGAAAGAACTGTCATGAGTGAAGGATTGAGGAAAAATACGACTGTTTAGTTAAGAATGACAAAGGGTTCCTCATTGTTTGCAGAGATATAGGCCTTTTTTAGTCAAAGAAGTCTTGACGAGGAAAGCTAATTACAAACTTCTAGATAACCATCCACTTATGATTTCTTATGTTAAACGCATATTCCGAAATATTTTAGTTTATTACATTGTGGGAACACGTGCATTGTTTTTACTTAAAACTTCTTAACTGATTCTTACATGACCAATCTAGAATTTAGTAACAGAAGAGACGTTGTGTTCAGGCCGCTGGTCCCAGGTCGTCTCGAGGCGTTGTCCTCCTCGTGTTGGTGTTGCCCTCCTCTCTCATCGCCTCCTCGCACCGCATGTTTCTACCCTTGGTCCGCGCCTGCTGGTGTAAACGGCGAGCGGCAAGTGCTTGCAGCGCGAACCCTGATTGCATGCTGGGAGGCCCGTCGGCGTGAAGTTGCCGAAGTCTCCACAAAGATTTCAGGTCACTCCAACAAATATAATTACCACAAACCGTTTTAACAATAGATGCCAGAAATACTGCCTGAAGACAGAAACGGCAGTTATTTGTGAGGAGGGTATTTAAACCTTTTTGATGCGAAGCTGTCCCACTAATTGTGTAAAAAGGCCGCGGCTTTTGTTTACGTTCTAGCTGTCCTTAAAGACTTAGCTGAGGAAATGTTTGGTGCTACTGGAAAACCAATGTTGAAATAGTGACGTCGGTTTTATGTTCTTCTTGTTCCAAAACAATTAGGCTGATTTTTTTTTTACGGCAGACTAAAGCTCGCATTTGTCTTAAAAGGTATAAAAGCGCCAAAAACAGCAAGGACGAAGACGAGGTAGGACAAAACACCTTGTCTTCGTTCTTGTTGTTTTCGGCGCTTTTATATATTTTTAAAACCATGAACCAACTGGCCCAAATGAATACCTTGCTCGCATTCCTATTGCATTTTCTGTGTTTTGCTCTTTACGTCTATTATGACTTCCCGGGTTTAATCATACAAGCCACTCTCGGCTTAGGCAGACCCGTCCTTTGTTGTTCTGAACTTATCGTGACAATAAAATAATTATTTGCGTCGTACCAATTACGCAGTTAATCTCAGTCTGGCCCCAGTGAGCTTAAAGGCCCGTTCACATAGTTGCGTTCGGAGCGACCACTACGCTTACGAACGAATGCAACCGGTTGGAACGACGAGTTCCCATAGCAACGAAGCGCCAAACGGTCGTTTCGTTCGTGTTCGTTCAGAACGCAAGGAGTTGAGCCGGGCTGAACTTTTTCGTTACGTTCGGGAACGACGGGAGCGACAGACCAATCACAAATCGAGGAGAGCTCGGTCGCGCGCGTTGCATGCCGGTCGCGGGCCGTCTCCTTCTATTTGCAAACATGGCGTCGGTGGTGATCGTCGGCGTGGACGGCGTGGTGGAAGCTCATCGTTCCCCGTAAAAGCGCAATCCTTGACTGTGAATTTTCGTCGTGTGTCGCTATGATAACCCATCACGTACTAGAAGGGAAGATCCACCTCCTCGTGCGGCGATCTCGTGGCGGCACTCTCAAGACAGCAGAAATGCCCGTGCCGTCGTGTTTGTTTACTTGGACTACAGTGGTGCTTTCTTAGCATTTGTGTCCTCGAACATCACCCGGATTTCTTTTGGCGCATTTCATGCGTGTGCTCAAGTCCAAGGTATTACTGGTGCGTACCGTATAAAGGATGCGAATTTTCACGCTTTTTCATAACCCGAGAAAAGTGATTAGTGTTAGCAATCCTGAACGCTCGCAATGTCTATCTGATCACGAAATTATATTTCTACGTTGCTGTATCGCTGCTAAGATTACGCCATCTTTTTATAATCGTAGATAAGGCGTGTGGCGAGATTTGTACTGCTGGCAAAGTCGTGTATTAAAGTCGTGATCGTGCAAGACGGCGTGCTTCATCTTTTTCTTTTAATGCACTACCCTGCAAGCGTATCCTTAAAAAAAATAAACCTTGAGGTCATAGAATACGGTGTGTCTATTTTCTGTTACGCAGGTGAGTGGCAGCACGTCCCCTCCTTTTAGAGGCACCGCTGAAACAGCTGACGGCGGCGGAGAAGCGGCGGCCGTGCTGCCGACCCGCTGCGCTTGTTGAAGTGGTTGCAGGAGTGTACGCGCGGCGCAGTGTGGTCGCTCCGGTCACAACGGACACAGTCGTGGATAACGGGTTCGTTTCAGATGTCTGGACCAGCCTTTACACAGCTATTGTAGGCGCACAGCATATCATCGTGACTGTACGCCGTAGCCGAAACCTCCGGCAGCTCCGGTGAGGACCTCGCGTCAGGCACGAAACCGGTCGCCATTTTGTAAGCGTAGCTGGGTTGCTTACTATTGGCTAGGAACAAGAGCTGAAGCTCGTTTCTCATTGGCTGTTGATTCGTGTTGTTGCATGCGGTTCCATGTGTGTACACGTCGGGCACAGTTGTCGTTGAAGTAGCAGCGGTTGCATTCGTTCGTAAGCATAGGGGTCGCTCCGAACGCATTTGTGTGAACGGGCCTTAACACTTCAGGAAAATGGTTGTTGATATTTAGAAGCATAACAATACAGAGAATATGGTACATTCATCATATATAAAATCTTCATATTTTTTTATAATTTTCAGTTACACTTCGAAGGAAAAATGGAGTGTATCAGTCCTTTTCTATCGTGAATCATTCAGTGTAAAGCGTGGGACTGCTACATGTGGGCCGTACCGCAAAAGTACTGCGACCCGCTTCTTCTGCAGTAGCCTAGAAAGAAGCCGTTATTATGCCTAACCAAAAAATATACGATTACAAAACTTCTCAAATCCGAGACGCACAAATAAGTGGCTGACAAAGCTCGCGTCTCGAAAACGACACCCACCCTCCCGTCAGAACTTCGAAGACAGCCAGTCGGTGACATGCGAGCGTGTAAGACTTATGACGTAAATAAAAAATAAAGCGGCTCAGAGCTAAGACTACGATTAGTAATCCCAGACATATTCGTCAGCCTCCCACGGTCTACGCTAACGCGCGGGAGAAAACGCAGGATTACGCACACCACACCCACGAGGCGGTTGCGTTCGCTTTTGACTGGCACGTGTCAAAAGACGTGTCGTCGCCTCGCCGCACCACACTTCGTTCCACCTTACGATGGAGCGAAGCGGAGGCTACACGACCCATATCCCAGCTAACACAGCGCTCCAAACGCATCGCTGGACTACGCGCCCTAGTGGCGTCCCTCCTGAACGTCACGTGACACAGGCACGCCAACGGATTGGTTCCGATGGCTCGTAGCGTCCTCTGCTGTTCATCGCAAGGTAAAGCGAACCTTAAAGTTCGTTCCGCAACGCGAAATAGACGCCCCCCCCCACAATGTGAGGCAATTTAGTCAAGTCGCCTAAATCTGGAACGGATAGCTGTTATTTCATATGCCCGCATCTACGTGACGTCCCTGACAACCTGCACTCTCAGAAATAGGGAGTGTAGAGGTTACACCCCTTTTCCCGTATATAACAGCCCGCAGACTACAATGCGACGTTCAGTCTACTGACGTCGAACCAATTATGCCAACTATCTCTAGAGGCTTCATAGTCGGTGATGCAATTAATTTAAAATAGCTAACGTACACGTTAAAAACATAAGAAAACACTCACGGTTTTGTTGGCCCTGCCCCAAAATCTCAGCGTTTTATTGTGTGTGTTTTTATGTAGTCTTCGATATGTACATCAGGTATTTATTAACTTATATCACAAGCTATGAAACCGCTTGTAAAAGTTGGTATCGTCAGTTCGACGTCAATGGACCGAGCGTCGAAATATAGTTTTGGGGTGTCCTATATAGCACGAAGGGTGTAAGAACTACATCCCCTATTTCTGACAGTGTGTCCTTAAACGTGCGCAGTGCTTCATTCCATTTTGTGTGAGCACCTGACAGAATTTACACTCGGTATGGTTGCTAAAGCAGTGGACCCGTCAACCCGCTTCTTTTTCTATCTGCGACAACGTAAAAGACGACCGGTACTTGTATATGCGGGTGGATACAGAGGAGAGAGGGTAGAGTGGGTAGACGCGAAGCTGGCTGCCCTTGTCTCTATTCACTGTTGTAACGCGTTCGAACGTCAAGCGTCAGCGTCGGGCGTTGGGCGTTCGGTTTTGAACGCGTTCGAACACTGACTAGAGACAAAACGGCGAGCTTTCAGTTTACCCGATAATCGTTCCAACAAGAGCTCGGCACTTTGACGTCCGCGCTCTCAACCCCGTCCTCCTCTTCTTCAGTTTTTATTCGGATACTTCATTTCGTCATAAGCCCGAGCACAGTCGAAGGCTAGAACGTATGGAAACACCAACACCAAGCGCACCAGTCACCGGACACTCGCATTGCATACTGACTTACCAAACCATAGAAGACGATGAGAAAGATCACAAATGGCATCATGTGGCGGATTCGGGGCTATTTCCGACTGGTCTCGTCCCCTTGTAGTGTAAGCTGCGCGCGGAACTGCGGTGAAACCAAAGACAGTCATGTCTCGTTAATATGGACACCTCCCTTCCCGTAAAAATTCTTTCATAATGTGAGTTGTCCATAATAACGAGACAAAATGGATGTATTCAAGCTTGTCCTCAAATGAGGTGTCCATATAGTGGGGCATTCATATTAACGAGTCACATTACGACACTATATAGGCAGCGCTTGTAGCTTCCATCGAAAGCAGGCGTCTATGCTCGACGTCAAGTATTTTGTTCTGCGTTATCCAAGCTATAGCGTAGCGTCCACAATATGGTCCATACCTGTCGAAGCTACAACGCGAATGCGCGCAAAGGCAAGCGGAAGTAACGTGCATGTGCTTTCGCAGCAGTGCGTGACCACAGCACTGTGGAAACTACACCAACCTTGTACGTAGTAGCGACTAAAGAATTGACGCCGAGTATAGGTTGCCACATCGTGGCTGGTTAAATTCGCCATATCCAGGCTACTCCCTCCGCTGCAGTAAAGTTGACATTTGGGCTAGTTGGTAGTCTGTCCTGTTCTTCTTCTCTCGACTTTGTGCGCTAACACCTGAATATACCCCATACGCGTATTTCTAACGGCGAAGCGGCAAAATGAAGCCGCCTACGTGCCGCTTGGTATGCTAATACAATGTCCCAGACCTTAATGATTTGCGTTGGACGAAGTGGTAGGACAGCAGCATCCACTGTCAAGTAACCCAAAAAAAGAAGGAGGCATCCCTTACGGAAACGGAGACCTTCAAAGAATAGATGAATGTATGCATACCGCTGAATCAACACAACGTAAAATAATCAACGCCTGTAAGCAGTCTTTTCTCTCTTCAAGTGTAAATATCAGAGTAGGACGGCGTCATGAGTGATTGGATTCGATCTGGCTACCAAGCGTCCTTCCACGCACTGACTGAACAAAGGGGCCCTGCCAAACGCTGGTATAGCGCTCGTGCTTCATTTCTCTCTGCGCTCGACCTAACTGTGTTCACGTCAACATTTTAGTGCAAGTGCTTTGGATATTCCAGGTGGTGTTGCCTGCACCTGTGAAAGTAGGCGGCGGCTTGAGCCAACTTACCATTGTGCGAATAGCTTTCACGCTACCTACGGTTTGACTTTGTGGTATTAAACACTTTGTTCAGACGGCGTTTTCTCTTTTTATATGGCGCGTGCTTACTGACGTGCACGCATCCAACCACACATGCGCTACCAGAATTATTATTTACACGTCACATCCAACGCGATGGTAATCCAACATACTTTCGCAGCAATTTTTACTTGGTACCTATTGAATAAAATTTACACGCCAGGTCTTTGTGTTGGAGTAACCGCGTTGCAGCTACTTCAGTAATCAAAGTTTTGCGTTTAAGTTCATTAAGTATGGCGAGCAAACGTTCAAACTCCCGCATTAAAACAGAAATTAGTTTGTAAAAAAATTAACGAAAGCTCGAACGAGCTTGAGCCATCTAAAACCAATCAGTTTCTGTTATTCAAGCCACCTGATGAGGATTCTCGTAGTTACAAAACAGAACAACAACGCAGTCACGTTGCTTAATGTCCACCACTGATTCTTTCAAAAGGGACGTTGCATCCGGAGCAGCAACGTTAGTTTATGAATGAGCGGAGAAAGAGCCAAGGACTCATTTTTCGTAAAGAATGCGGGCGCTCCATCCGTCATATCGTTGTCGGCCACCTGAGAGATGCCGCGAGGAACGTCAGCGTGGGTGGATCCAAAAATGTTGTCAGGATTGGTCTGCAGCAGGCATCAGTCACCGCCGCCGGAAGCCCTGGATAAATCTGAGGCTGTAAGCCCTAGATTTAAGAGAGGCATCAGCTAAAACCATGGAGAGTGTTTGAAAGGTTATGGTGGATTCCTCCTGCTCAGATCAATCGCAAGTGCGCATGCTTTGCGTTGTCACGTGACAAGGAGGAGTCGAGCGGAGACGCTTGCGGAGGATCCACACTTTCGTCGCCTCCTCGCAGCTTCTGTTGAAAACGCGGCTCACAAACCACGTGACTCCGATCCAACAGTTGGAAACACTCTGACATCTCGGGCACAATCTCTGAGGCTGCAGTGCTCAGCGCCGCATCCGGTGTGCAGTGTTTGTTTTTACTGGGCAGCGAAGGCCACATTTTGAAGGCCTGGAATTCGCTACGAAACAGCGGGGAAAGTATAACGCTGTGTGTAAATATTTAACGGAGTTGCAGTAGACTGGCGGTGGTCTTTCATATTTTGGAAACAAAGGTGTTTCCGATTGTGAAATGTTTGCGACACTTACAACACTTTGAACGAGTACGCAACAAAACTGTGTTTTTGCGTATTCCTCCTGAAACTTTTTTTTCGCAGGTTGCGTCTTGAACGTAATCGCCTATAAACAAAAAAAGTTATGATTATTTGGTTATTAAACAATGCACGTCTTGTGCCCAACCCTGTATTACAGGGTTGGGCGGTATCGCGGTATAAATGCACCGCGATAGTTTCTTTGAGATTGTTTTGTGATTCTGTATTTTCGTTTTGAGATACTTTTCCAAAAATCTACTTCAATGACAGTAGTGTAATACATTTTGATATATCTCGCATATCATAATCTGCCAGGCGTAGGTACCTGGTTTCATTTGTTTTCGAAGCTAACTATCGTTTTCGACGATAAAATGATAACAACCTTTTTGGTGCAAGGGGTTTGAATGTGTGATAGGGGCCGGGCGCATGTTCCATCATAATGACCGAAGTCTGGTGGCCTTATATATTACAAATTCACCAAAACTAAAGAAAGAAGAAAAAGTGTGGCTTCAAGAACGATCACTTTTAAGAATAACAGGATAAACACCTCAAAAAAGCCTTCTACTCATTCAACTTTAGGCCCCCTTAAGACATGGCGATTTTCACAACAATTTTTGTGTTGCTGGCGAGTTGTTTCCTAGCTCTCCCTAAATTCGCGCACTGCAAACGAATCCCTGTAATCGAGTCCGGCTCGAAACGGAGGAGCAACTCGGACATCTAGGAGACGTCTGAAGCGGCAGCAGCCAATCAGGGACGCGATATTTTTACGTAACACCTCTGTGGAGGAGATTATGTCCACAAAGGACTTGGCTCTGCTTTGAAAGAAATTGTTTTATTGAAAATAGATTGTTTCAGAACGGTTCTTTTATATTCTCGATGAAATTCAATTATATAAAAAATGTTTAAAGCGCTTAACCGTCCAAATACAGCAAGAAAATAAAAATGTAATAATAATGATGGCAAATCGTTGCAAGTCGCTTGCCGCGTGTGAACATTGGCGGCCGTGTTTGCTGGCGTTGCGACGTCAAGTTACTGAGAAAAATTGCCCCGTCTGAAACGGGCCTTAGCAGAGCGAACGTTATGAAGTAGGCGAATGGGAGGAGCAAATCATCAGTCATGAACACCAGAAAACTTCAGGAGGGGCTTATCGTCCTGCACAAAACCGGTTCAGATCTTGTTCAAACTTGACTGGGCTTTTTTTTCAATATTTCTGTTTTCGGTGGATTACAAGCGCATAAAACGGCAGTTTTTGACGCACTCTCGTGACGAGGCAGGGTTCACTTCAGACACACTCCTTAAGTCAAGCATGGCAAGCAGCCGTTGGTCTCCATTGGACCACAAAAAACACTTCTTTTTAATTCTAGCGGCATTCGGGAGGTGCATATCAATCGACATAAAATGAGTCATACAACCACTAGTATTTTCTGTCGCCACAAGCTCTTCTCTGCATACCTACTACTGTGAACTTGCCGAGAAAGCTGCCGACATCTTTTTTCCACAAACCTCCGTACCTACCCAACACACCTACGCCAAAGATGACACTAGGGATAATGACGATGCGATCGACAGCCCTTTCTGCATGGCAGAGCTCAACCACGCTCTCCAACACGCAAACGCGCGGAGCACGCCGGGCGCCGATCGCATATCCTACGCCCACCTCCGCAATTTGCCGGACTCTTACAAAAACGCCCTTCTTGACGAGATCAATCAGATCTGGAACGAGGGCAAACTACCCGAGGCCTGGAAATTTTCTCTTGTGAAGCCAATCCCGAAGCCCGGAAAACCCCACATTCTCTAACGAACCTCAGGCCTATTTCGTTAACTTCTTGCCTTTGCAAACTGATGGAGAGCATGGTGAACGCTCGCTTGATCTGGCACATCGAAGACAAACAGCTCCTCTCTCCTACCCAATATGGCTTCCGTCCTGGTTTATCAACTCAGGACGTCCTTCTTCGCCTCAAAGAAACTGTCCTGGACAAATCTTCCCCACACCCCAGAATCGTGGTGGCAGTGGATATCCGAAAAGCCTTTGACGGCGTTCCTCATGACACGGTCCTAGCCAAAGCTCGTGATCTCGGGCTGAAAGGAAAGATCTACAACTTTATTGCTGCCTTTCTAGAGAACAGATCATTCCAAGTCCAAATCGGACAAGAAACCAGCAGCACCCACCACAACGGGGTCGGGGTCCCCAGGGATCCGTGATAGCCCCCACGTTGTTTAACATAGCAATGTCCCAACTACCGGCAAGGCTGGCAAAGATTCCGAACATCGAACACGCCATATACGCAGACGATGTCTCAGTGTGGACCCACGCGGGATGCCTAGGCAAACAAGAAGAAGCCCTCCAAGCGGCGCTCGACACCATACATGCATACTCAATCGAAGTGGGTTTGGCTACGGCACCAGACAAAACTGAGTTTGTCGTGGTTCATGGGGGCAGACATACCAAAGCCAAGGAAGCTGACAAAGACAGCATCAGCTTATCAATCGGTGAGCAGCCCATCGCTCGCAAAGTCTCCATCCGATTGCTCGGGATGTTCATCGACGAAAAATGCACAGCAAACTCCTGGTATAAGCGTACTGTCGCAACCACTAAACAGGTTCTACACGTCCTGCGCAGAATCTCAAACCGTACCAGGGGGTCAAAGAACGGGAACTTCGCCAGTTTGTCACCTCATTTATTCACGCTAAAGTGATGTATGGTTTGCCATACCATCCCGTCACCCGGACGCAGCTTCAAGCCCTAGAGCGTCTCAACCACGAGGCAAGGCGAATAACCACTGGGCTCCCTCGTTACACACCGCTAGCAGCTCTGAAAAGCTGCAGTGGGATAAATGACCTCACAGAGCTTCTCGAGACACACCTTCACACACAAGAGGTCCGCCTTCAATCCACGCACGCGGGCAGACACACACTAGCCATGCTTGGACATGACATTACCAACCTTCCAGACCTCCCACAACTGTCGCCGCCATGGGAGCACATCATGCTCACCGATTCCACACCGCTGCCACAGCATATGAACCCCGAGCAAGTAGAACGAAGACGAACATTCACCAAGAGACATGTCAAGTGGACCCAAACCGCCTGCCTGGAAGAAGATAACCGCATCGTCTACACGGACGCCGCCTGTCCTCAAGATGGAACCGATTTTGCCACGGCTTGGGTTGAAACCACTACGTCAACTCAGGGGCGACTGTATCATGCCACAACGGAACCCGTCCACAGCACGCAAGCAGAAATGCACGCTATCATTGATTATGTTCAACACGCAAACGATTCCTCCAACAACAGCAACACCAAGACCCATTTCCACCTCTTTACAGATTCTCAAGCTGCACATCGGGCTTGTGCGGATATTCGGCACACCACCGTTGCTGTTGAGCAGCTCAGACTCTCCGTGCAACGCTTACGTGCTCTCGGGCACGACCTCACAATACACTGGGTACCCGGACACTCCGGAATACCCGGCAACGAAAAAAGCTCACCGCCTTGCACGCGCGCTCTTACTATCCGTGCAGGCCAGAGCAAGATCCGAAGATACAGTCTGCCTTCCTCACGAACAAGTAGAGGCCCGTGCACTACCACCTGACCCAGCTGAAGAGATATTCAAGGCACGGCACTACCGCAGAGCCTATCTCTTGGCTACCGCCAATCCCCTCCTTACACCCTTCCCTCCTTCTCCGCTCTTCTCCCGCCGGCAGCTTGTCACGCTCCGCCAAATTCAGACCGGGACCATCCTCACCCCTTACCTGCTACAGCGGTTCCGTCAGCACAGCAGCAGCCACCGCGAAAAGGACAGATGTGCTGCTACCACCAATCTTACTGGTACATGCGCATTGTGCCATGCAAACGCTGATCTGGAACACCTGCTCTGGGACTGCCCGCTATACTCGGAGCCCCGAACCCGCACCTTGGCTACCATCCCGCAGAGTTTCAGGCCTACCTCGCTGCATGCCTGGGCCTGCCCGGACCCCTCCTTCCCCAAAGTGATCGCTATCGAACTCTGGCGATCGCTGCTCGCGTACATCCAGGACCCTGCAGCTCCCCCTGTCGGCACGCGGCTTCAAGGAGGCCCCCTGTCCCCCGCTCCTGCACCCTAAACCCTTTCACCGCAGCATTTCTTAATGCAAAAAAGTGAAATAAACGTTTCCTACCTACCTACCTACTGTAAGGGATATATGCATGTTTATAAATATCGTACCTCTATTCCGAATACGTTTTGCCGTTTTCGAAGAACTATCTCAGATATATCTCCATCAGTGTTGGGAAGTACTTTAAGTACATTGTGCTTAAAGTACTGCTTCAAGTAGGTTTAGGAAACTTGTACTTTACTTAAAGTACATTCTCCGAGTATGTACTTGTACTTAAAGTATTTTTTTTTCTGGTACTTTCCGAGGAGGATACAATTCCCGACTTCAAAGTACATTCCCCAAATTTGGTATTGTTAAATTTGTATCACGAAGTGATGCTTTGTAAACTCCGAATAAATCCTGGGAGGGATATTCTACTCACCAGAAACGCGAACAGACGACGCATCGCTCCGTTTGTTCTGGGGGCGGCGTTCCCGTAGCTTTTTAAACTCTCGCTACGTCTTGGTCGGTCAGCGCAAGCGAGGAGGTTTAAAGTATTAGGAGGACAGTTAATCATGATGTAGCACCTGTAACTGTGATGCGAAAAAATTAGATTTTCAAGTCGAAGTAAAAGACAGCGGAGGAGAACTTCACAATGTTTTGAGACATTCTCTTTTGTCTTTTCCTTCGACTTGAAAGTCACTTAAATTTTTCGCACCCCAATCTCAGGTGTCACATTATGATTAATTATCACCAGCTCGCTTGCACAGTCATTTTCTTTTCATTATGGAGAGGACACTCCTCTATGAGAGGATTGCTTGCGAAAGCTACGGGGCTGACGTCATGCTCTCTCGTAGTACATTTAACCCCCTTGGGTGCAGTAATCCAGTGCAAAGGGCGCCAAATTCAGAAGAGGGACTTCTGAATTTGGCTCCATTCCTGAAAATAACTACACTATAGCCACTTGACTTTATCAAATATTCGCCGCTGTTTTCGAAAAAAGGTCATGCACCCCTGATTACCCCTGGGCAATCAATGCATACCAGTTAAAAAATCATTGTATAGGGGAATGGAAGGGCATCATGAAAGAATGTGTTAAAATACTTGTACTTTACTTGAAAGTAGATTGTATTTATGGTACTTTACTTCAAGTACATTGCACCAAGTGTACTTCATACTTTACTTAAAGTACATCACGTCTCATTTACTTTGTTCTTTACTTGAAGTCCTTTTTAGATGTACTTTACCCAACACTGATCTCCATTCATTTAATTTCATTCATTTTATTTTATCTCAGGTATATCTCAATTAATTTCATTTCATTTATTTTATTCTTTTCTTAGGGCCCGGAGGCATTACAGAGACGAGTAGGCACTGTAACATGAACATAAATTGAAGTCAAGAATATGAAAAAGACAAAAGTACAAAAAACATTATGAAACATTTAGCAATTAGTGATTGCATTTAAAGAATGAGGAGTGTTAGTAGTTTAATCTTTGACTTGATCAAGGCGATTTCAACCAATTGAGTTTTGGGGTAAGAAGGAGGCATTAAAACATAGACGTGCTTCAATGGGAAATTCTAATATTTAGTTCATTATTGGGGCGGGATGATATGTAAGATCGTTCCGAAAACGGTGATTATCGAAGTGTTGGGTGAGAGTAATAAATCTTGCGATGCAGACATTGGCGAGATATTTTTCTACGAAAGTGGAAGTTAGGTAAGGATGCGAATACTTTTATGGATGTAAGGCTCGCTGTGCGTTGATAATCAGAAAGTATAAAACGAGCGGATCGATTTTGTATGGATTCAAACGCCTATGCAAGGGTAACACCTAGGGTTCCAGATTGAAACTACATATTTAAGTTCAGTACGAAATAAAGTGTTATAAAGAAAAGTTTCAATAAAAGGGAGCTAGAGAAAAATTAATTTTGATATAGCGCAATATATTATAGAGTTGTTGGTGACGTAGTCGACATCGGTTTTCCAGGATATATCATTTGTTATGTGAACACCGAAGTATTTTTAGGAGAGCAGGCTAAGGAGGATACAATTATTGATGAAGTAAGAATGAGAAGCTCTCTGTTCACAAGAGACTCATTGATTTACATTTAGCGATGATCAATTTTTATATTCCAGTCATTGTACCATTGTGTAGCATTGTTAACATTGGCTTGAAGAGCATAGAGATCAAAATCGCTAATGATCGCTGTGTAAATAAGCGTCGTCAACAAAAAGACAACTAGAAGAGGAAACACGAATCGGAAGATCATTAATATGAATAAATAAGTGGATCCTGAACCTTGTGAAATACCGGAGTTAACGTGTTAATTTGAAGACTTAGTTCCTTTGGCGTAAACAAAGGGGATACGGTTAGTTATAAATGATTCTTTTTTTGCGAGAACATATGAACATATGTCAGGTCTACGAAGTTTATAAAGAATAAGGGCGTGAGCAACGTTATCAAAAGCTTTTGAAAAACTAAAAACTATGCAGTCAGATATGGAACTCCGGACAAGTGTTGCGTGAAAATTGTAGCTACATATGTCAAGCTGGGTTCCACATGAACGAAATATTCGAATACCCTGCTGTGATGTGTAGAAGAAAGAATTTGAATTTTGTAAATTAACCAGTTGAGAATAAATTATGTGCTCAAGGATTTTGCATGGAATGCTGGTTCAAGCATTTGGACGAACATTGAAATGATTATGCTTATCGCCACCTTTGTAAACAAAATTCGTCCGTCAGGACCTTCCGCTGTCCTTGTAGGACTCCTGTTCAATCGACTGTGAAAATAACTAAGATAAGATGATAGCACAATACAATATAATTTTCTTCAAATATTTAGCATTTATATTATCAATCCCTGCTGCAGAAGACACTTTTAGGGCGTCGACAATGCGAGGAATTGTTGCACAAAGCATATTAACAAAAAACATTGGCAAAAAATCGCGAGGCTAGGAATTCAGGACCTCATGAGGGTGATCGGCATTGAAAAATATTTAGCAAACACGTCACTCAAAACAAAAGAACATACGTCGCTGGCCCCTTCCTCTCCGTCAGCGTCCGTAAGCATTAAACTGGAGCTTGAAGTGGGGTCAATAACTTTCCGAAATTGACGTGGATTGTGTTGTGTCGTTTTTATCTCGTCCCCGTCTTGAAGCGCTATCATGTTTTCAAAGATTATTCACCATGTTGAATTAACCTGAGACTGAGGAAGAAAGCAAACATCTACCCCAGTCTCGGGCGTAGAGAGGAACCTGAGACTGGGGTAGAGAAGAATGCTACCCCAGTTTCAGGTTAATTCAACATGGTTAATATTCACCAGCTCACCTGCACACTTACCGATATTTTCGTGGATTATTTACCAACATGGATGGTTTAGTAATATTGAAAAATAGGCCTTCTGCATTCTCAACCTTCTTTTTTATACTCTTGAGGTGCAAGATTGTACGCTATCCAGCGTTGTTCATCCCGGAAAGCTTAGCGGCAAGAAATAGGCGTTTTTTTTTCTTCTTAGGAAGACTTTTCAAAGTGACGCTATAAAACGGTGATTCAGGAGAGGACGATAAAATGCGAAGAGGCACGCGCGCGTTCGTGAAGTGATGCAACATTTTTGTTTTAATAAACACCAGATATTATCTATTGCTTCTGAAAACAATGCACATAAAATCTAGGAAAAGGCAAATTTTGTTAATGATTGCACCAAGGGCACGGAAGTCGATATTGAGATCGTCTTTTCGTGGTGGCAACTCAATCTAGACGTTTTAAGCATTCCAAAAACCCGAAACCACAGCCGTGCGTAACTTATTTCCTCTTTAAAAGGGTGTTCAAAGATCGCGGCACACCCTTTTTGGGAAAAATTTTCTTTCGAGTGAAATGGTCGACGAAGGGCGCTTGTCGGCGAGTTGCAAGCGATGGCTTCATCCGTGGAAAAAAGAGGAGTCTTATCCGAATGCCAGAAAGTCTACGAAATGAGTCGTAATAAAATCATTCCAAACCTGCGCGTATTGCAGGGCTTTCATTGGTCCACACAATGTAGTCTATGAGAAAAAGAGTCCACATGTTTTTCTATTGCCCTGAATCGAATAAGCGGTTTCGTAATATAGGAATTGGTGTATGTGGGAACCAACACATTTTAAACACTATAAGATCAAAAACGACCTTTTTCAAAAATGACAGTGCCCCTTTAGCGCGTAATCGTAAATTCGCTTGATTGGCTTTGCCCTAAAGCATCTAGGTAGATTTAATAAGAAATGCAATAAAGATGGATCACTAAGACCAGGCCAGTAAGTTGATGAAGTGATGAGCAAGGGTGGTGTAGTCAAAATGAGGCCTAACACAGAAGCGGTAGAAGCGGCAATACACGTCGGGTGGGCAACCAATGTCGCCATTAGAAGAGTCTATAACCGGAGATAATTCGTCGCGTTTATTTATCACGCTTCTAATATTAGTAAAAATAACAGGAATATTGTCCAAATTCATGATGGCTTCGGGGCTTGCACTCCTCTCGCTATGCCATTTGGAGGTTGTACTTTGATTGAAATTGCTGGAACTATGTTAAAATAAATTGGGATCTGGCTGAGGAGCCGATACATGGTTGGAAGCTCCGATGTTATGAACAGGTGAACGGTGATCTGGCTGAAGAAAGTTTAATTTGGTACAAAGCCAGCGTGAGGCCAATAAAAGAAAATGTCTTCGCAATAAAAAGTGTGTCAAAGCACAATTTATAAGACTGACCTTGTGGTTTCGCAAAATTGAGGCAGTTTCCGCTGAGCAAGTTGCTGTGATGGAATAAAGTATTCACTCACTGAAAAGGTGTCGCATTGAATATGTAAGCATTGGAAAGCACGGATCGCTATCTTTATAAGGAGGACATTTTTACAATATTTGGGCGAGGCCGTTGCTGACTGTACCGACCGAAGAAATGTACTGTTTAGATGAAAGACGGGGAAAGCTCTAAATCTAATGTCTCCGAAACACACATCGAGAACAGCCTTTTTTATTGCGCCCACGCTTCTTTATCAGCGTCGCGATAGTCGGAAAAAGGAGTGTTTGAAGGGCGAGCCTAGAGTAACTCTATAGGTTCTGCTTGCAGAACCAAAGTATCGCGTTCTCTTTTTTTCGTGCGCCGCCAACTCCGTATTGGCGGAGAAGCGGTCACGTGCGTCGAGCTGCATTCAACATTAATGAGGGAAACCAACCTTGCAGAGCGCCGTGTTTCGGGCGGAGCATGTTTCCTGTATTGCTTTTGCGAACTATACATCCTACACTAAAATCGAACGAACTGTAAGGTTCCTCGATCATTGAGCATCATGTGTGACCACTGGGTACAGAATGATCGCGTTGTTTTATAACGCGAGCAATGTTTTAAAACATGTGTCCAAAGTCTGGGCCGCAGACGACATGGAGGACGATCGAGTTGCTCCAGTGTGCGACGCTCGCGGAGTGATACACGACAAGCACATCCGGACACCTCCGGACCAGACAACAGCGCGCACCTACAACTTGCGAAGGGTCGACGTTTTTTCGGCTACTACGTTCTACCGAGAGCATAGAGAGAAACAGGAGACAAATGGCGGGACGACGGCTCACGCGCGGCGTATAGCCGCACTATATGTTGTCTGTTCCGCGCGCCGCACCATGCTGCCCCACGGCCACGTCATGCGCGCCTCCTTCCTCCTGCAGAAGCGACGGTTACTTCACGCAGTGCGGCATGGACTCAACATGGCCGCCTGGAAGCACAATTGCGATACTCTGCTCCGCCAGCGGGACATACACAGTTACTCTAGGCACACCCTGCTGTCAGCGCCATCACAGCGTGCTCTGAGCTCGGCTATCTCGGCAACAGCAGATGAAAACAGGGGAATAGAACTGACACTGATGTTTACGCCGGCTGTTTGCGTTGTAGAAAGTTTATTTTCTAACCGACTCACGCGTATGATGAGAGCATTTAGCAATTCCTAGGTGGCGCTTTGTTTTCGTTTCAGATCTTCAACTTCCTAAGGAATATCATTTTGGCCAGTCTGAATTGTCTTCACGATATTAAATACTTTGTTACGCAGTTCTTAAGTTTTGCTCGTGGGCCCAGGGTTAGTTTCAATATTCCTACCGAGGAGTAAACGAACCCCGAATCTTACGCTGTCGACATATAAAGAACGAGACGCAGAGGCCATTCCATGCAGATCTAATCATTCAACATACATTGCAAAGCAAGCCTAGGGGCCTGACAGCACAAAAACACAACCTCGTTGCTTTTGAATCCAAGATATTTGAATTTCCCCACCTGTAACAATACCACAAAACAATTATTAGACATCTTGGTGCAGCAGTAGCTTCCAGGCCTACTTAAAAGTTTAATGGGTAAATCCGGTCCATAGGTTCGATTTTGGGATTATGAGTGTTTTTAGAGCAGTCAGCATCCCAGAATTACAAGGTGTAATTTTTTTCTCGGTATTGTGCGTAGTTTTAAGGATATCGACGCCTCAAAGTTTTGTTTGGGGCGCGGTCGACATAAACCTAAACTGGCCGCTTGAGGCCCCGGCAACACTGGAATCAGCCGCTAGGCGGACTTGACGTCATGGTCGTTCTCGTCCAACGAGTACGCGGTCCAAGCGGCACCTGCCTCCGTGGCGCTAGCCGTTTAAAGATAAAGGTAAGCTGCTTTCGTTTTAATTCTGTATACGTGGTAGATATCCAGCATATGTAGCAATAGTTAGAGCTCATACCCAAAAGCTAGCGACTGGCAGGCGAGTGAAGTCGTTCGGTGCCGGGGTAGGACGTCGATCTCACTACCCTTCCGCTTCGACTACGGTAGTGGTTATGTCGTACGCCAAAATCAATACAGTAGTCGTTTATTCCGCTAAAACGGCGGAAGTAACTTCTGCGGCAAAATAAACTGATTGTTTGTTGCTGTTTGTATGAGCGGTGGAAAGCGCGCGCGAAGCACGCGTTGATTAACTTTGTACCCGGCGGCCGTTGTCGTGCGTGCGCTTGTCCGTACTCGTCTCTAGGCCTAAAGTGTCATTGGGGCTCCGTGGATGGAGCGGCATTGCTCTGATACGCCGCGCTGCCAGTGACGTAGAGTACTCGGGGGCCCTCGCCATTCGTGCGCTTGTCCGTACTCGTACCTCGGCTTCTCGCTTCCGCGCTGGGGGTCAGTCCCACACACGAAGCTTTGGGGCTCTCCGGCGCGGGCACAGCGCACGCGATAACGCGTGTGCTGGGCTGTATACGTTTGTCTATTCGTTTTTTTTCCTCAAGCGCGTAAAAAACGAGTTTGTAAGTTACGACACTGTAATTTACCACATAGGTTCATCTAGGTGGGGGATTTAGTTTGTGAAAATACCAAAGAAAAGGCTTGCGGCACTCAAAAGTCACAAAAGAACCACAAAAACCATATTGTGATTGGAGCTAGTTAGTGGTTATAGTTTACATGCCCCCCATTCCCCATTCAACAGAGCGTGAATGAATGCTCCCTGTTCAACACTGCATTTGACAATGACTGCTTTATTGATCCGGATACTATTATCATGTTTAGCTTTTGTATAAGACATGCCACTTAGTAATGCGAAGTTCATTTCTATGTTCACCGCAAATTTTACACTGACGTTTTCAATGTGGTTCGGCTGGAATCATCATTTTCACTAATTTAATGCAGGACCTATATCGACAATCCACAAATGTTGCTTTTTTATCTGTACATCCTTGCATCTGTGCATGGAAGAAATAAAGCGTTTGATTTTGAATCTCCGGGTCAAGGTCGTGTGCCGACTTCCAAACTGAGCGGGCTCCTTTTTTTCAGCAGGCGTCGTATAGTGAAGACATCGAAGACGACGATAGCTGGAGCCTTAACCCATATGCACATGACCCACTGCCACGTGCTGACGAACTTCGCAGGATGGGTGCTTCTGTCTGACACCACGATGCGCTCGAGTGCGCACCGATTTGCTCGCTAAAACGAGCCTCTGAGTCCTCACGAGCAAATAAACAAAAGGCTGTACTGGAGCTACGACGGGCTGCAGATAAAAGCAACGGCTCAACACGCCAAGCACCATCCGAAGTAGGGGCGGTAGTGTCTCAAGAAGCGCACTTCACGCCGCCGGGCAAGCCCGTCCGGACAGGAAAAAAAGAAAAAGAGAACGACCATGACGTCACGGTCCAAGGTTGCTTTAGAGATCGGTGAACCGCTAAGGAACGGCTGCTCGCAGCGGGTCGCATTTTTATTACCGGCATTAGTTGGGAATCCGGCGTCTCCTTGACGTAATATTTGGGCTGGGGTCATATTTTGTGTCACTAAAGCGATACCAGTAATTTGCTTCCTTTTAAAATTTGGCCGGAGTTGCCCCTTCAGGAAAGCAGCCGCCGTTTTATCTGGTTGCGCTGAAGTAACACATGATGGTGGTTGGTTGGATCCTATCACCACCGTAGGAAACGGCGCCGTAGAGCACGCGTGTTTTAGCACAAGCCACGAAGAGCAGACATGCGATGACAGGTCCATTCTCAGATCGCGATTCATGGACTTTGACGTAGTAACAGTGCATTCGATGATACTGTTACCATCTCCAGTTGGCGAAGACCAGGACAGTGCCAGGATTGGGGGTGGCAGCTGTAACGAGACGACAAAAAACTTACACATCTAGATGCAGAAATTGCTGCCAGACCCACTAAGTTTTACCATTTCTTAAAAGACAAAAGGCATCTCACTATGTACGTCTCGCCCTTAAAAAACATGTATCTCAGTATTGGTATTTAGGAATTTGTTTTTAAATTATCTCCCGCCTTCGTACTTAATTCGTCCGCTGCGCTGGTCTCCGGCGGTTAGCATAAAAATCCATCTGTGCAAGAGTTGTTAGTAAGATCGCCCTGTAGTAATGTCTACATTATAGGTTTTCACGCCATTTCCTTTAGTTCAAGTAATTAAGGTATCTCATAAAATGCTGCTTAACAAAGAAGTATTAAGATTTATGCCCGTGTCACACGAGGAAATGTATTTTCAACCAGTCCACCAAAACTCCTCGAATGTCACTTTCGCTGCCCTAGCTAAACAACTTAATAAAATATATATATATATATATATATATATATATATATATATATATATATATATATATATATATATATATATATATATATATAATTTGAAAATAATGCCAATAATGACGATCAAAGTAATAGACGCGAAAGTGATTAAGGTTTATGCGTAAATTTTACATTATTTTGTATCCGTACTAAACGCAATTCACGCAACATTGCTGCATTAATTACCGCGTGGTCCGCTGCACCCGAATCGTACTTAATTATTTTAACAAATACGTTTCGAATTACAAACAGCGTTAAAAAAGACGCCTCGCTTTTACATGAAAACTATAATTAGGCATTCACACAGACAAAACTTAGAAGTTTAACACCCGAAAATCAAACATGACCTAGCAGGCACGTTGCAAGCTATGCGCTAGGCGAGAAAACAAGCGTAGGTGCTTATACGTCTTTGTTATATCACTTTTTGTTGACATAAAATAAGTATACATCTAACAATGTTCCTCAATTACAAAATACAGCTCACGCAACGCAGGACGTTTTCTTTTTTCTCTCTTTAGTCGCTAGGAGCAAAGTTACACTCTCTGTGTCGTATCAAATCGAATGAGTTTGACAAACTTAATAAATAAAGATTATGGTTGTCTGGGAATGTGATTAAAAGTCACCCTGTGACTGCAGGGACGATATTAAGGCACACTGTCATTCACCAAAAGCCACGCTAACTAGCCCCTCTTAGTGGCAGAAATATTGCATGCGACCACTTTTTTCGTGCCCTTTAATTTCGCTCTCGCGTGTACCTTTTCGGCAGTTTTTTTTTTCTGATTTTTCTTTAGAATTAAAGGGGCTGTCACGAAAGTTACCAATTTGGTGCATAGTAATTTTGGATTCTAGCCTAAGCGGCAAAATATCATCCCTGTCAATAGCCCTCCTGAAGTAAAATACACAAAGCACCAATGTCACGTTGGCGCTAGCAGTGTCGCGCAGTGTACAAGATAGTGGTCCCGTCATCGCGTAGGAGGCTCCACCAGACTGCGAGGCCTCGAAGCCCGGGATCCTTCTTTACTCTCACCACTCTCCTGCGACTCTAACTTGAGCCCCCACCCTCCGTGCTATTATTGTGTTTGGATTACCTCAGGAGCTCAGGAAAACGCATTTCCCGGAACAACGAAAGTCAGAGGCTCGTCGAAGGCGTGCCCAGCTTGCGCAAACAATGGAGTCCACTTGTGGGTACCTTTGTTGTTTGCTTTGCTAGGACCCCTTCCACCTTCGAGGACGGGTCTAAGCAGGAGGGGCTCGGAACATCCGGGAACTGTCAAGGGCCCTTAACAAGGAGAGCGCTGGTGTTCTCCGGTTGACCTGAAGGTGGACCCTGGTATACCAACCCGACCAATAGGACTGAGGGCTATTGTCACGTGACATCTCCCTTCACCAACTACGGCGCCCTATCGGAAGGTGCGTGTCAGACTCCTGGTGCTTTATTGGATTAGTTGTATGGTGGCATTCGCTTCGGTCCGCCTTGAGGTGGAATGGATGGAAGTCAGCACTTGCGTCGTTGCGGGATGTTGTTCACTCTGCGAGCAGGAATCTTTTACTCAAACAAAAGCGAGTGCCCTGCTGAGTAAAACGGCGCCGCAGGCTCGGGACAGCCATCTTGTACTCAAGCATAGAAGCTGTTGTCGTTCGCGCTCGAAGTGTCTGGCTTTGGGAATGCATCAACGGGCGCCAGACCACTCATTGCAGTCTGGCGGATCTCGTGGAAGAACCTGTATGGTTGACTCTTCTGTCTCAAGGCGGTTCGGATAGACGAAAGCTTCCACCGAGCTAATAACATCTGGCTCATACGATATCGCTGTGTTCTCAGCTTTCAGCGATAGTGGTGGGGCAGGATAACGAATACGTACGCTACTTCAAGAAAAAACTAATGACAAACCTTTTCCTAGAGAGCTATACTTGCAAAACATAGCCTGAAAATTATTAGGTTCATCCATAGTTCTACGTCTGCACGAGAACACGTTCAGGAGTGTTTTGCGGTTCATTATTGAGTTCTGTATTGCAATCCTCCAAAGGAGCACAGAACGGCAGTCCCAGCTGTGAAGGCAATGTTCAAAAATTTTACCCCGACACGTCCATTGCATCAGAAGGTATAGTTAAGGACAGCTTTAAAAACGAAAACATTTACGTTTTCTGCTTTTTGATTTGCTATTCGACATCTATATTGACCGATTCCGCATTCTAATGCGGCATCGGTCAAGTTTGTCCGCTTCTTTTGGAGGCGTTGTGAACGCAGAGCTCTAAATGGCTCTGATTGAAGGATGGGGGGTAGACCTCGAGGCAGCTTGTCTTGAGGTCTATCTAAAGTTCCTAGCTAAGAGCTTCCTCCAAGTAGCGACATTCCTTAAAGCGCACACTGCGTGAAGGTGCCGGTTAAGAAAATTGACGGCGCAGAGCACAAGACTGAACTGACGAACGCCATTTTTTTTTTCAGAGGAGTGTGATTTGTTATTTTTATGCGTAAAGCAATTCGTCTGCTTCAGGCACCGGAGTTGCGGTGATCTCAGAACGACGCAGAGCTTTGATTGGCTTTCATTGAAAGGATAGTGGGTAGACCTCAATGCTGGATGCCTTGAGGTCTACCTACTATTTTTTCTAATCACGCAATAACAGGTCTGAGTTCTGATATCATCGCAAACCCACTGCAAAAGAAGCAGACGGACTTGTGCTCCACATTGGTATGGAGCGATAATGAGATACGAAGGACTTGTCAGTCCCTGCGTTTCTCAGGCTCTCACTAACTCTATACACCAACTGATAACTCTGACATCACGGATCAGAGGTGGCGCCGCTGTCGGCACTGTGTATGCGCAAAAGATTTGCCTCATGCAACATTGGTTTCTGCATACGCGCATTGCCAAAACGCAGTGCACGAGGAAACGCGGGCGTGTTTGTGAAAATGTGTTTAAGCGTATAGCGAAACGTGTGTACTCCGACAAAACGTCATATTTGTGACAAACGGCACAACTAAAACTTTTTTTTAATTTTGGGAACAGTTGAGTTGCAAAATTCACAATTTCCGCATATTGGAGGGGCATCCATATGCGCTGCCACTCGTTTCACTTCGGCATTCACCTAGTCGTCCTGGTATTCACACGACGATGTAGCTAATAATTAATTAGGTGGCACCTGTTTCCCTTATTCTAGCATTTCGGGCGCGGAGAAACAAATTATTATCGGGGTTTGATGAGAACTTTTTATATCGACTATCTTTAAATTGCGTTCTTGTCGCGTCGAAGTTTGCTTCCGTGAGGAAATAGCGTTTTTCATTAACAGCCTTACAAACCATCTATTCATACAATCTAACGGATCTGAATTTCCGCTGGCAGCAAATTTCGTAACATATATCGAATATCGTCTTCTAATGTTTCCCTGCAACCGTAAATGCAAAAACGTATCTGCAAAAAAAAAAAAAAAAGAAAACCTGCCAAATAATTTACATTTATGAAACATGAGTTATATATTCCTTGTCATTTTTGCGATTTATGCGTAGGCATTGATTGCGCCCAAATACATTTATTTATTACCCGAGTCATTAAAAAACAAAACAAAAATCATTTTGTTTTTCATGTCGGCAAACATCTGTGGTCGGCAAAAATAGTTTGACGGCGCAGATCTCTATAAAAATATTTATGGACCTTATCGAATTATTCTCAAAGTAGATCGAAGTATTTACCATGAATTTTATGATAGACCAATGATTCAGAAACTATGAATTCTCTTCGCACGCACGGACTGTCAGATGTAACAATCAGTAAGAATAACAAATCAAGGATTGAACGTATGGCCCTATCACCCACTCACTCCTCAACAGTCGGTAAAAAAACCTGAAACATCTTTCACACACATAAATTAGGCGACTTGAACGACTATTTGACATGTGTCCTTTTGCGTCGAAACGCGCCACCACATTTCCAAGCCGGCAGGAGTACTGCGAAACCACAAATTAATAGACGTTTCAAGAGGGTATTAAATCGCCTGAAAAAATTTTCCTTCTCGTTTAATTTAATAATAAAAAAATAAGACCAGTTTTTCTGAGAAAGGAAGAAGCCACAGGAGTTACTTCTTCTCTTCCTAGAGAAGGAGCCACTTCTGCGGCTTCTTCGCAATAACGATTGCGTAAATATTTTCTCTATCGAAATAGGTATTGCGTAAATATTTTCTCCAAGGGGAGAAAACATTTACGCAATACATTATTCTTTCGGTGCGAAGTTGCTGCCTTGAGTAGTCGATGCTGTGACTTGCCCGCTATCCGACGGAATTATAACCAAACATGAACAATCGGGGCGCCGTCATCAGCTGTGCGGTTCATCGACACTTGCAGCAGCTGGTTTGCGAGGTAAGTCTTGGGTACATTAATATTTTGCCAATCTGCCACAAACGGTTTACGAGAGGCATGTCGTTATAGCCGATACCACACAGTGAGTTCAACTATCCGAATCGTCACCACTACCGCATATCGGATCATCTAGGGTTCTCAGTGTCACACACGAAGAATCGCATAACTCGGACAATCATGGGCCCCAGTCATTAGAAGAAGTGTGGTAAAGGAAGTTTAAGGTAAGGCTGTGAGCATAATGGAATCTTAAAAAAAAGTCAGGGCACGTACGCAACCCGTAAGGTGAAACACTGCAACAGCTGAGGTGTGACGTCGGCGATGTTAAGGTGCCATTTCGGAGCAGATGGCCTGAATGAACGGTAAAGCTGCGATCGCGCACCATAGAGTCAGCACAGGCGTGTCGTCTTAAACCTTGTAACAGCCTGGTAGAAACTCCCAAGGCGATTTGGAACTGATGAGGGTCTATTAAGTAGAGAGCGTTTCGTGAATCAGTAAAACAATTTTACTGGACACAAACTAGGACTACCTTGGGGTAATTGAAGACCCCTTCGAAAATCCGCCGCCCAAGCTTAAAACCCAGGGAACGAAGAAACTACATATGTATGCATGAACCATTCCCTGTCGTCGGTGTGGTTGCCTGAACGTCTTATGCAATGTTATTGCACACAAACTAGCACCACCTTGTGGCCGCTAAAGAACACTTCCAAAATCGCGCTCTCAAGTTTCAAGCGTGTAGGTCCTCCCAATTTTGCGCCCGTGGTTTCGGCGTCTTAAACCCCACCTAGCTTTATTGGTTTTATCGCCGGAGAACTTTCCTGGCATAATTAGCGAAAACGCTTTGTTTTTATTTTTTCTATCTTCAGCAGTTTTTTGTTTATATTTCTGCGTGCCGTCACGGCGTCAAATGACGACGTGCTGCCAAGTGACGTCTGAGTGTTGTCATGTGACGTCATCACATCACGTGATTCACAGTGTCACCTGACGTCATGAAATCGCGTGGTGTCACTGTGCAACGTGACTTGACATGAAATGTCACGTCCTGATGTCAGATGACGCCAGGTAACACGTCACGTGATGCCGCGGAGTCCCGTTAAAGTCGTGTCGAGCGGCGTGACGTGAACCTGGAATCCTTTGGCGGAGTGCTGAAAATGGTCCGCGTTGGTACGGAGCGCGGTCGACGGCGCGAAACCCTCGAAGTGTCCCACTAACTCCTCTCGCAGTAACAAAAAAGAACAAAAAAAACAGGCTACTCGCAGCAAGCCATCCTCTGAAAGTATAAAAAGCGCAAAATACGGTCAGGGACAAGTCAGGCTATAAAATACATTGATTGGGCCCGTTTTTCGAACCAACTTGCCCAATAATCCACTTCACTACAGGTTCTGGAGCGCTCCAACAACACAAAACTGATGGAACTGCACATGCGAAACGCACTGACCCCGTATAATTAAATTTAGAAGGGCTGGGCACTTTATAGGTTCACCCACTGATTAATCAATTAATCCCTTAATCGCGTTTGATTATTTAAACCGGTTAATCGGTTAAACTTCCGCAACCAAAACCCAAGTAAATCTTCATCGCTTTTGCCACGCAGCTGGACGAGCAAACCTGTATGAAGGCAAACATTTGCTGAAATTTTAACCTAAAGTAAAGTGCAGGGGTCAGATTTGTAACTCCAAGCCAGTGGATAAAGTTATAGGTGTGCCAGCCACTTCAATGCCGTGCGAGGGTCCGTTTAGCACACCAGAGACAAATGTGAACAATAAGAAGAATTCGCTATAGTCGAGGAATATGAACGAATCTCTTTGCCTCCGCCGTTGAAGTAATAATATATGAGTATAGGTTGCTTTTTGACTGTTCTCTACTACACGTTGATTACAAATTCTAAATTGTACTTGCTCCGTTTATCGCATGTTCTGAAAAAGCAAAATATTTTTTAACTAAATTGCTTAGGAACGAAGGAAACCGATTAATGGATTAATAAATCGTTTTAAAGGCGGCGAATAATCGAATTAAAATTTGTAATCGGTGCCCACTCATAAAATATAGATACAGAAACTAACGGGATAGCAGCCTCTACTATGTACATTTTTGTTCAAGGGGTTGAAAACGCTGGTGTTTCCTTTTAAATGATCTTATTTCATTTTTTTTTATTTCATTGCGATCTAAATTAGACTCCCAAAAATATACCCAGTTTCAAAGTTTTGTTTTAATTCATGCAGTTCCTGCAGACTTCCGTCTTTTTTGTTCGGCTTGTTGTTTTTTTTTCGTTTTTTTATGTCACTAACTGGCCCAAACGAGACAAGATATAAAAAAAAGTCGCCAAAAGCACGAGTGACAGAACGGGCCGGAAATGGCCACAAAAGGACGTGGCTGCGTAGCTTCAAATAAATTCTGGCACTCATAGCAGCAAGAGGTCTAGGAAATCCCCCAAAAATAAAGTCTTGCTTCAGTAAGAGGTTTTCAAAGAGTTGTTTGCCAGACACATCCCCACGTTTCTGGAAGAAAAACCCTGAATAAAATATGTTATTGCCCATCACACGGCAAAGCGGATACCAGTGGCAGACGAAAGTTACTGCAGGCAACTCAATTAACACCGTAGAGCCTCATTTACTAAATTATTGAGCGCGCTTCCTCTGACATTTAAAACTCCTAACCATGTAGGGTCGTCTGCATCCTCGAGTATGTAACTAATATAAAACACACGGTTTCTTGGCGTTTCCTGCAACTGAACTTTGGACACAACCGAGACGCTTTAAACTGCTGCTCACGACAGATTCGTTTCAAAAGTTCGTGAGGCAACATTTGCAGTCTGTATTACTTGGGCACAAAGCGCGTGATTCGATCAGAGTCTTCTCCGAACACTAACGTCAGCACTCGTGTACAATACGAGCTGGGCCGAAGTCACGCCGAGCGCTGACGCAGGTACTGTTTCCTAAATATGCTCAGATTATCTGATCAAGCAATTGAGGACAAGCGTTCGTGAAGTCTTTTTGAAAAGGGTCTGTTACACTGCCGTGTTTCAATCTAGTAGGCTTCCGCCCTCTAAATTTAGTGGACGGTGTTCATGTGACACTAGGACTTCATGTGACACCACAAGTAACACTGTGACATAATCTCATGCGACGTCACATAAAGTGGCAACACGTTGCATTGTGGTATCACAATGTCACGACGCTGTGATTCCCCAGTTAATTTAGCGGAGACATGTTCTCGCTAAATTCACCGGACACTGTTCGTGTGACTTAAAGCTGAGTATTTGCCTGATATCTGTCTGGTTGGGTAAAAACTTAGGATGTGAAGGAACCACAACCAAAACCTTCAAAACTTTGGGCCTAATCTTTAAAAACCGATGGTTGTCCTTTAGGGGCGGCAATATAATCTTTGAAGAGCGTGAACTTCTACGGTAGTTGTGATGTATTATTTTCTTTGTCTCGTGGCGTAGCGCATTGATGTGCACGGATGGTAAAGCGCCCAGAAATCTCTTGGTGTCTGGTGTATTTTGGATGTGCCATGAAAAGTCCACGGAAAGATAAAAAGCCTTTGCCGGGGTTTACTAACGACGTCGAGGATGCACGTGTTCTTGCAGTCGATTCGATGGTCTCTGGTATCATAACGGTCAGCAAACGTGCTGCGCTCGCGGTCGAATTTGCTCATATCGTTTGCTTGTTGGAGAAGCCTTTCGTGGAAATTCCTTGTTTTGCCGATATATGTGGCGTGGCAATCGGAGCAGGGAATTCTGCACGCCACTCCTTGTTTCTATTCTTTAGGGTGGCGTTCTTTTGTTGGTGCAAGTCGTCCCAGTGTTGACATAGGCATGTGGGCTACCGGAATTCCTTCTTTTGCCAGCACGCGTGCCAGTGCCTCACTTGAACCCTTTATATGGGGCTCGCTGATGTGTGTAGTTGTTTGTTCTTGCTGTTGCGCGCGCCGAAGAGTGCGATCTCGATTGCGTGCATCTCGACGAATAAAGCTGCTGGTGTAGCCATCGTTGTTAAGATCTGCAATGACAGCTTTTTCGTCAAAATGTTTGTCTGTCTCGCATGAGCAGATCGTCCTCATTTTGGAGAGGGTGTCGATACCATCGATGCTTTGTGACTCGTCGGATGCTTTGAGTCAAGCCCACGGTATTTCTTCCACCGTGGTCAAGCCGGAGATAACGTCCTGCGTTCGTTGGCTTCAGGTATACAGAAAGCTTGAATCCTACACCTTTGCGCTCGATCAGTACATCCAGAAAAGGCAAAGTGTTGTTATTCTCGTACTCCAGGGTAAACTGGATGGCGGGCTCGATCGAATTGAGGTGTGTGAGAAAGCTGTCTATTTGTGGCTTTTTTAGGATGCAAGAGCACTCAACGACGCAGCAAAGGAGAACTTTTAGACTTACAGAGATATACTGGAGGACACGTAGGTCGATGTCTTCCGTAGTTAAGTTTCCCATGGTGAGAAAATGAATGCGCCCATTGCTGTTCCACTTGTCTGCTTAATGTGTCTCCATTAAAACTCAAGTACGTGCTGCTGATACATAATCGAAGGATGCGGCACACTACATCCACACTGAGCTTTGTCGTCTCAAACTTGCTTTGAAATGTACGGCCCCTACTTTTTTGTAGGGATTGGTTGGCATTCCTTCCTTTCCTAGTTTTCATGTTGCACTGTCATGTTTCACTGTCTTGTTGTTCATGTTGCATTGTCACATTGCGTCACTATGTCACAATGTCAGTACACTGTGATTCCCTGCTGAATTTATCCGATAAATCGTCTTGCTTAATTTAGCGGACGAGGTTCATGCGACACTCTGACTTCACATTGCGCCAGACGTGAAACTCTTACACGACCTCATGTGACATCGTATCACATAGCGTCATGTGACATTGTGACATCACAAGGTCACGACACTGTGCTTTCCCACTGAATTCAGCCGTGATATTTTCTCGCTAAATTTAGCGGGCGGTATTTATGTGACCCTGTGACTTCACATGATACCACAGGTAACACCGTGACGTAAGGTCATGTGACGCCATATTCCATTCCATCACGTGACACTATGTGGTCACAAGGTCAAGACACTTATTGCCCCTTGAATCTAGCAGATAACGTTTCTCTTGCTTTAGCGGACAAGGTTTGTTTGACACTAAATTCACCTCCAAACGTGGCACTGAATAAGCTCATCCGATGTCAATCCCATGGCGCTACGATGACACTGTTGACGTCACTATGCCACGACACTGTAAATTCCCACCGAATTTAGCCGAGAAATTTGCTAGCCTAATATAGCGTACAAGGTTTATGTGACACTGTGATATCACATAACGCCAAACATGACACTCTGACATGAGCTCATGCAACGTCAATCACATGGCGTCAAATCACACTGTGAGGTCACAATGTCACGACACTCATTCCCAAGTGAGTTTAGCGGACAATGTTTCTCGCTTAATTTTGCGGACAAAGTTTATATAACACTGTAACCTCACAAGACGCCAAGTGTGACACTTTGACATAAGCTCACGCGACGTCATGACACATAGCGTCACGTGACACCGTGATGTCACAATCTCACGACACTATAATTCCCCACGGAATTCAGCAGAAAACATTTTCATGATAAATTTAGCGGACGGTTTTCATGTGACAGTGTGACTTCACATTATGCCACATGAACCACTGTAACATGAGGTCATGCGACGTCACATCACATTGCGTCACGTGAGAATGTTTCGTCACAATGTCACGACACTGTGATTCCTCACTGAATTTAGCCTATATATTTTCTCGCTTAATTTAGCGGACAAGGTTCGAGAGACAATCTGACTTCACATAACAACAAACGTGGCAATCTAACGTGATCTCTTGCGACAGCCTATCACATTGCGTCATGTTACACTATGGTATCACTATGTCACGACACCATGATTTTCCACAGAATTTAGCGGGGAAAGGTTCTCGCTCAAATTCGGCCTAGAGAAAGCTCATGTGACACTGTGACTTTACATGACGCCATACATGACTCTTTTGATGAGCACATGCGACGTCAATCATATTGCAAAGTCACACTGCGACGTCAAGATGTCACGACTCTAATTCCTCACTGAATTTAGTGAATATATTTTCTCGTTCAATTTATCGGACTAGGTTCATGTGATACTGGGACATCACCAAGAGGCCAAACGTGACATTTTGGCATAAGTTCATGCGACGTCATATCAGCATAGCGTCAAGCGACACTGGGACATCACAATGTCATCACACTGATTCCCGACTGAATTTAGTAGAAACATTTTCTCCCTAAATTTAGTGGACGGTGTTTATGCGACACTGTGACATCAAAAAATGCCACAAGTAAGACTGCGACATAAGGACTTGCGAGGTCGTGTGACATTGCATCACGTGATATTGTGGCATCAGAATATCCCGACACTGTGATTCCCTTCTGAATTTAGCAGATACATTTCCTTGTTAAATTTAGCGGACGATGTTCTTGTGATAATGTAACTTCACATGACGCCACATGTGACATTGTGACATGAGGTCATGCGACGTCATATCACATGGTGTTACGTGGAACTTTTTCATCAGAGTGTCGCGACACTGTGACTCCCTTCTCGATTACAAGTAATCAGTTACTCGTAACGTGTTAGGTACAAGTCTGGTTCTGCTCCAGGCCCCGCCCATAACGAAAGGTGCTTAGCTATCTAATCACCGTTTCTCGACTCTCATTGGCTAGAGAGATGGCTGACGTTGGAAATGTTCCTTGTAAATTTGCATCTCCATGTCCTACTAGTAGTTCTGTCGACAATATTTTTATGTATAAAAAAATGATCTAGATATCGTCGTTATCGTTTTAAAACATATTCCGAGATTGCCTTTTCCGTCATGGTGTTAAACGAGTAAAAAAACATGGCTGCCGTCTTTTGCGGCGTGCTCAGCTAGTGTACCTCGTCCAGCTTTCTGACTTTGATAAGTGCATTGTTAATTTTTTTAAATATATTTTTACGTTCACCGAGATGTTTAGAAGAAGATCTCCTCAACCGACCTAGTTAGCAGCAAAAAACTGTCCAAGTGCGCGCCATCGGAAATGTTGTGCGGGTGCTTATTTTCGTTGTGGTACCGGCCTACTCGAAGCGTCCCACGTCAACTATTGCAGTTTATCTTCTTGACTTGTTCGCTTGCACGTGTTGATGCCAAAAAAATATATTATTTCCCATAAACGCAACCTCCCTGCTTTGTGAATTGTGCAACGGTCGTGCCAACGACCGCGGTTTCAATAACAAACAAATGCCTACGCAGGTAAGAATTTGCGAGCAATTGGTCTGGGGGCAATCGGGCGTCCGCCTCGCATGAATTAAGATTTCCAGGTATGTTTCCGTCATTTTGATACAAAATGGAAGTGTAGCTCTAAAGGTTTGCAGAGCACCTAGCTGGCCTGCCAAAGAGAATAAGTTTGGGTCGCGTTTTAAATGTGCCTCATGACGCTCAACTACCTTGCTCGCGGATGTCATGAAAAAGGAAAAAAAGAAAGAGCAGAAGAGTTGAAAGGATGGCATATCCATGGTATCCATTTTGGTCTACACCATCCCGGTAACTTTAACCGCGTATAGACAGACCCTGACAGACGCTTCTATTAAACCGTGGCTCGTTCATGGAGAAACTCTACCGGGTGCCCCAAATAGCGGCCAGGCTCTTTAAATTGACTGCAAAATTCGGTTTCTTCGCCTATCCCGCTACGATTTCGTGCAGCGTTGCCCACAGGTGGTGCACTTTTTCTATAAATTTAGCAAAAAGCGAACTTACTTGAGGAAAAAGTAAAAAAAAAGAAAAGTTTTAACTCCTATGAAAACGCAGCGAAGCCACCGGTCTTGAAACCATAGGGCACCTTATTGTTTGAAGACCGGGGGATTTACTGGGTTTCCAAAGGAGTTAAGACTTTTCTTTCTTTACTTTTTTGCTAGGTAAATTCGCTCTTTGCAAATTTTACTAAAAGAAATTGCACTTTCTGTAGGCAACGCTTCACAAAATTGTGGTGCGATAGGTTAAGAAACCGAATTTTTCGGTCGATTCAAAGAGCCTGACCGCTATCTCGAACACCCGGTCGAACGCCGATTTCATGCTCGCTTCTTGTTGCGAGTGTTGCAGACTTTCATAGACGGGGGCGGAATAGCAGACAGATGTAGAGATACTAGATACCAACATGGCGCTCTCATGGCCACGTATTACGGCTGTTCCAGACGACTATAGACGGTGGTTGAATAGCAGACGATGCCGGAAGCTCCCGCGCGTCGGCTCGCGCGGTCAAGAACGAAGTGGAAGCTCCTCCCACCCCTTTCCACTTTAGGAGAGCGAACGCTGGAGAGAAGGTCGCCTCCTCTCCACCGTTTGTTCCACTAAAGTGAAAGGAGCTGGGAGGAGCTTCCACTTCGTTCTTGACCTGTCACCGACTATAAAGATACCGGATGTCCCGGCAGTCACTAGGCTTGCGAGCGTGTTCGGCAGAATATCCAAGCAGTTATCTCTGGGCGGGACTTAGAGACGGCCGTGACCTTCACCTAAATTGCGTCTAACGTCGTAAAGATTGCACAAAAAGAACATTTTAGTGTAAAAGGTATAACAAAGATTGTGTTCCAGGAAAGTTTGAAAAAAATATTAATTTTTGTTCAGTGTTTTTTTAAGGGGAAGCTGAAGAAGATCTTGATAAAAAGCGAGTTAGATGTGAATTCTAGGGTGTTTTAGAGCGCAGCTCTTAACCGCCCGTTTCCGGCTTGAGAGGCGTCGCCATCGGCGTCGCCGTTGGCGTCGCCGTCGGAGTCGCCGTTGGCGTCGCCGTCGGAGTCGCCGTTGGCGTCGCCGTCGGCGTAACCGCGTGTTACATGCAACTCAGGTTGCATGCAACTCAGCGCTGCATGTTGCCTCAATTACGCGTTGCAGGCAACTCAGCGTTGCAAGTCGCCGTGACCAAGCGTCAAGCAACTCAGGTTGAATGCAACCTGTTGCTTGCAATTCCCCGAAGTCACGTGACCCCCAGGTCACGTGACCCCAGACCACGTGACCCCGGGCCACGTGACCCCCGAGGTCACGTGACCCCACAGGTCACGCGGCCCTCCAGGTCACGTAACCCCTGGTCACGTGACCCCCATTCACGTGACCCCCTTCCCGGGGTAACGTGCCCCCCCCGAGATCACGTGACCCCCCCCCATGCCTTCCCCTCCTCCTCAAGAGCTGCGCTCTAATTCGGCGTTACAGGGAGTTGTAAACGGCTTTCATTTTTTTATCCTGTACATTTTAATATCACGTTCGTTTTCCCCGAAGATGCTACTAAACGCGTGAAAACACGAAAAACCTCCGACCAATCGGTACGTCATCAAAGGAACTTTCGGCCGTCACTGCGCGTGTCACTCGTATGGGCAGCGCGTGCAGTTGCGACCTTGCCAGGTATATTCCCCCGCACTGACGCCAGTCGTGACGTCTCTTTTTTACCTTTTTGAAAACAACAAGAGTGTTCAACCATACCTTTGATAGGCACTAAAGTTGCGCGCACGATGAGATTCCGAAAACTACTCTTATGCCGTAAAGCTCCGTGAAGGAGGGGCTCGAGTGGTACTTAAAAAAATTATTTTCTAAAACCTCCTTGCACTAAATTTAAAAAAATATATATATATATATAATCTTGATATTCGTGATCCCGGAGGCCAAATAAAAACCATTTATATGTTTTGCTCAAACACAGGACAGCTTCATTTTCCCTTTCAGGTGAAACGGAGTACAGGTTCTTCGTTCTTCGAGTACCGCCCATGCACGTAATAGCAGACCTTTCGCCGAACTTTACGTTCACAATTTCGAAAAGTCAAACCCCGCTTGAATTCACACCTCAGAAGCTTCTCGACACGCCTAGTTGAAACGCAGTGACACTATTGACCCCCTGCATGCGCTATTCTTCCATTGCGGCGCTTCTACAACTTTACAACCGGCCGGAATTCGGTATCCCACAAAATTCCGCTGAGGTTCCCAGTGCCGCATTTCATTTTAACGTTTCGGAGACACGGGAATGCTCTATCTAGGATGCTCCGAAACAAAGCGCTCTCCTACGAATCCCCAGTTGGCGTATTGGAATCCCGGCCGAAAGAGCCGCCATCCGAAGGAGGCTTAATGCGGATAAGGCACCGTGTAACCAAGATTTCGGTTGCACGTCAAGAGATCCCCAGGCAGTGCATATTAATCCTCAGTCCTTCGCCTGTACGTGACAGGTGTCCTTCGTTGGCTTGACACGTAAAATCTCCGATTTCCATTGTACACTATAATGCATGGACGGCCTGGTATCAGACAGCAAGCCCACAGAAAGGCGTCTCTTCTCGTACGGCAGAACGGGAGAGAGAGAGAGTGATGACGTATTCAACGAAAGCAACAAAGCTCTGCTTCCGGAGCTGTTGCTTGCTCGGCGCTTGGGTAGTTTAGACTTATGTTGCCGTAAACAAAACAAATCTTACACCAGTTTCCCCGCTAAAACGTGGCTTTTGTATAGGGGTTATCCAAATAATTGGCGTTGGCGAAAATCAGTCATCGGATGAAAGTCTCAATATGAACAATTTCTTTTTTCACGTTCCTCTTATTGGACAGGGCGCCGAAAAACCCCAAGCACGCACTTGTCATCGACACACCACCACCTTCTTCCACACAATAATGTTCACCTTCTATAGTAAATGTCGCCATGGTAACGACGCGTCTGCTGAAAAGACGCGCAAGCAAACGCGGCGTCTGAAGCCGGCAACAACCGACGCCATCTATTGAATGTCCATGCCAACGCCGGAACGCTAGCCAGACTCGGACGCGAAGTGAGGGGTCGACGCTGAGAGGGGAAGCGGTAGCCTGCCCAAGCCTTGGCCCGTTCCAACGAGCTTGATTCAAGCGTCGGGTCTGAGATTATTAACCCCGAGTGGAGCGGAGCGAAGCTATTGTGGATAATCTTCTCATACCGCATTGTGTTCCGAATGCCACCTTGAAGCCCCAATCTAGCGTTGCCGCGCTGACATGGCCAGACGGCATTTGGAAAATGGTGCCGGCTGTTGTTGACCTCTGACTGCGTTCGCGTGTGCCTCTATTCAGAAGAAGCCATGTCTCCAGATTGACGGTGACAATGGCAGAATGACTTCATTGTGAGGAAGAAGATGGACGTGTAACAAAATCAAATGCGTAGTTCGTTTTTTTTTTTTGCCATACTTTACAATGAGTGGATTTTGAACAAAAGAATATCGAATATAAACCTATCATAGACGGATGATTTTCTCTAGCGCCTTGTATTTGGCGAGTCTCAGTGGCGTCACGAGGGTCGGTGGCACCCGGGGCGGCAGCCCGCCGCGACACCCCCCCCCCCCCCCCCCGCTCTCGCGTGGCACGCCGCGACTCTGCCCCCCCCCCCCCCCCGCTCTCGCGTGGCCCGCCGCGACTCCCCCCCCCCCGCTCTCGGGGCCCGCCGCGACACCCCCTGAGCGCTGCACCCGGGGCGGTCCGCCCCCCCGCCCCCCCCTTGTGACGCCACTGGCGAGTCTAACACAAAAATCATGTCGTTTTTGCTATCTGGCAGACGGGAAGTTTGCCTAGAACATAGCTAGACTATACACTGCCAGTCGCTCCTTGTAGGTGGCGGTAGTAGGGAGCAGACCACGTCTACTTTATTATTTCCTCGCTTATGGAAGCACGTATGGTACTTTTTCATCGACAAGAATCAACGTACCCTGCGAGGTATTTCCTCTTACCTTTGACGAAGGTTAAAGTCATCGTTTCTAAAGAATCAGATGATTTTCGAAACCTCTATTCAAGGTAAGACATCAAACGCAAGGACAGGCAGACGACACCCGCGTTCGACATCCAAACGCTGATCCAGACAGGGGACGCCCTCGCCTGCTCTGATTTACTGGATACAATAGGCAGAGAGAAAGGGCACTAGCCTTTGTATCTATTTACTGTATTTGCAATCAGTGCTAGAAGAAGAAGCAGACAAACTTGCGGTCCGTATAGCTGCTTTTGTCTCCGCTTCAATCGTCGAACGCGTTAGAACGCAGAAACGCCGGCATCCGGCGTGTTTGGCTCTCGCATTCGAAAGCGTCGCACGAGTGCAGCGGAGGCAAAAGAGCTAGCTTTAAGTCTACCCACTAATCTTTCGAATCCGAATCCGAGCTCGGCATTCTGACATCCACTGTGCGCTCTCGCCTCCTCCTCTTACTCAGTTTCTCGGTGCATATTTTGTTTCCCATTAAATTTGAGCGCTTCCAACACTACGAACAGAGGGAGCCAAACAAGCAGTCCCAGAAGTTCATCATCATGGAGCGAGTCGTCTCTGTGTGTTTGCCATGACCGGCTGAACCACTCACACACAGAGAATGCCGGCGATAGAAAACGCACGAAGGTGACGGACGCCGCAATGATGCACTTTCGGCGCGCTGGACGATAAAACCAAATCATCCAGATCGTTGTTTCGGCCACTCTGGGATGTAGTGTGACAGGAAGTACAAAACAAAAGGTTCGGTCTTTCCACTCTGGTGAAGAAGGAAGACCAGCGAAGCTGTACTATGATGGGAATGAAGTAGTGGCCAACCGCAAGTTGCCAAGCCAGAGTGGAAAGGCTAGGAAGATTGCTGCGATCTATGAGCGACGGCGGCAAGCAGACAACCGGCAAACACAACACCCTGGACAGCTACCGCCATCTACGAGCGACGGCGGCAACCACAGTGTTGTGTCGACATTTGTTTGGTACCGGACACGACCCTGGGGAACCTAGCTCTTAACAGCTCCGATGTAAAAAGCCCCATTCGGCCACCCGATCTATACCGTACTCGCGAAGCGCGTTGCGTTTCCCGCGTCCGTTTAAACAGCACATCGGTTGCAGTTTACTTCTGTCGCCCTTGATGCTTCCTTGCTTCATTCGCCGTCTGCCCAGTAAGTTGTTAACCATCCCGAAAAAAAGAAGAAAAAAAAGAGCGTATTCCTTTGATTTGTTGATGCGGAGCGCAAGCTAGTCTGCTTGTTGCACAGGGGTTGCGATGGTGTCAGCACGGCGAACTCCTATTCACTGGTTGAAAAAAGAAAATACTGTGCAGACCTCGAGGCACCTAGCATTGCCATCTACCCAGTATCCTTTCAACCAAAACCAATCAGAACTCGGCATCGTTCTGAAGAAACCGAAACCCTATGCGCAAGAAGCGGACGACTTGCTCTCCGAGTACCACCTAGAAGTCCAAGGCCGGCTTCTTTCTCTCTCAAACGTAATCACTGGTTGATCGAACGCATCGCAGCCTTGCTCGCGTAAGCCTGGTGGCTAGCGCGACTTGCAGCGTCTTGCCAACAAACGCGACGCTATACTCCGTTAGCCCTTAAGCTAAGACCTCAGCCGTATATAAAGAGAGTTGGGCCATTCATTGGGAAGTATAGGAGGCAAATAATCAGGCGCCATTGGCCGAAAGCGGGCTGGGCATGTTCCAGGGCGTCTTCACAAATTTTAATGTGGCCAGCCAGAAGCCGTAAATAATACCCTGGCGGGAGTCGCGACAACGAAATTAATAATTGCGTCGGAGTAACTCTCGGTGACCGAAAATATGACGCACGTGATGCTTCATATCACGGTCTTCGAAAATCATGGCGGAAGAGCGCGACTGGTGGAGCGATCGACATGATCCGTATACGCCAGGCACTGAGGGCCGGGAATCTGCCATCCGAGCGGCCACACTCTGCCCGAGGAAAAGCAAAGTTCAAGCGGCACATTCGTTTCTAACATCTTTTTGCATGATCATAATCGAAACATCACGTGCACCGTATTTTCAACCACGAAGAGTTACTACATATAACCCTTAATCTCTCATTAAAACAGTTTCTCGCTACCACCGCTAGGGGTTACTTTTTGGCTTCTGGTTGGCCAAGAGAGCCATAGAGTTATTATAATGTACGCTAGAGGTTCAACTGGCGCTAGTGTGCTGACGCAAATTGAAGCAGACAGCAACCAGTCTAAAATTGACTTCCGGTAATGCATTTCTATGGGAAAAAGTGAGTGCATTTTCTCCTGCGCTCGGTCATAAGAGCAAATATCCCAAATAATTCGTACGTACTAGGTAGCTTGGAACATTTCTCAGTCAGGCCGACGAAATAATTGGTCAGTTACGGCGTTTTTCTTTCAAATTCATCGCATTAAAAACGGTGCTAAAACGGCTTCTTACGTGTATTTTTGTGCACTGTCGGACACTGTTAGCGCGAACGCGACGACGGTGCTTTTCAGCGTGGGGGATATACGTGCCAAACGAAAGAAGAACATCTGGAAATTAAGAAAGACGGCAAGAACTACGCAGTAACACTGGATCAGTAACTACCAGTGCATATGTACGATCAAAATAAATTGAAGGCCACGTAATATATCCCGATTTTAAATAGGTAAGTACCGCTTTATTTTTTCTGCTCTGTGCGAAGTTCTACGTTCACAATATCACCCGCACGCTCGAAATCTTTGAGAACAAGTGCCCGATAAAAGCTGCCCGGCAGAGAAAACAATACGAAGAGACACCTTCCATAGCCCACGGACTTTATTCTCTAAGTTTTGAATGTTTTTATCCGCTCATGCACGGCGAGGTCATTTTCATACACTGACAGGACTGGCATGTTATCAATATATAAGCGTCACCGGAATGCTGGCGAGCCTTGAACACACTCTATATTCCTTTCGATTGTAATTGCGCTTCGAATCGTCGCTTGTTTCTACACACCTGCTGCGGAACACAGGTTAGGGACTGAAATGTAGCGAAGTTAAACAGCGTTCACTGATGAAAAAAATGCACTAACTAAAGCAATTGCACTTTCACAGTGTTAATCAAGGTACATACTATTCGGTACGACCAAAATAACCAAAGTGTTCCGTGTTATTTTTCCGCGAAGAGGCAAAATGCACGCGCGTTTTCCCATAGGAATGCACAGGAGCACCGCAAAAGTAGACTGGTTGCTGTCTGCTTCAATTTGCGTCACGGAAGTCGCATAGACACTAGCGCCAGTTGAACCTCTAGCGTACATTATAATAACTCTATGAAGAGAGCATACCGAGCCCTCTATCTGGGTCTGGTGCACGCCCTGGCTCTGCCCGCTCCTCCCATTGACCAAACTCTCTCTATGCATGGCTCTGGCTGAGACTAGAAGCTCCGTCTTCGGCACGAGCCCGCTGTTTCCGCGGTGCTTTCGTTGAGCGTGCCTGCGCGTTTACACTTGCGTCAGCAAGGGCAGAGAGCTCGCGCTGGAGGCGGAGCTTCTTGTCTGCAGCTTGAGGGTGACCGCAGTATATATAGCAAGGGCAATTGCGGACGCACGCTTCTGCCGCCTTGCGGCGTTCTCTCGCGAAGCCTCAGCGTATTTCTCGCTTGGGGCGCGTCGGTGATCTCCTAGCGATGCCGTCATGCGCAAGCCCTGTCGTCTAACTGGTGTACACTGGTGTGCGCGCCACTTCAACATTCAAATTCAAACATTGTCCTCTTGAGACAAACGCCTAAGAGGACATGGGGCGACAAAGGCGACTAATGTCGATTGACTACTGGCCACATCCCCATCTACAGTTTGGCAGCACAGCATCAGAACAGAACAAAATCGAAATCAAAGCGTCACTGCACATGAACGCTGCTGACGGACATGAAAATGCGAATTAAAGGGGCCATGAAAAGAATTTTAGGTCGGGATAAGTGATTTTATATTGGGAGTGTACTAGTCGCATATCGTTTAGTGGGCCGAAGGAAAGAGGGTAGAAGATGAAAAAGCCAGCTTTTCGGTACGAACAATTGAATATACAGCGGGCTATTTCGTACCTCCTTTCCTTCAAAAGCTCTCCGCCTTTTTACTATGATACATCCGCGGTACCAAACGCACGTCAGCGGTACCCAACGCTTGTCAGCTGATCCCAGCTCATGCATTGGACACGAGAACTGCGTCACTCGCACGTATGCGCTCTTCAACAATCAATACGTCGACGAATATTTGGATTCGCGTTCGTGGCCAATGAGTTCACTGACAGAGTTGATTATCACTTGCGAATGAGAAGTTCTAAGGTGTGCCTAAAAAGCACGACGGAAGCTTGGAGTCATCGCACCGGTGCCCAAGCGAATCACGACGACGTGATTTCTCTATTCGCTTTAAAGCTGAGGATTAAATCTCAGTAGGAAGAAGTTGGAAAGTTGTTTCATGGTCACCAATAAAGGGGCCGTGCAACGATATTCGCTTGGAATATTTTTTACTTTACACGAGCTTACAGGCACAAGTGGGACCAGACCATACTCGCACGCAGCACCACTGACCAGGAAACTTCCTTGTTGCGGCGTAATTTCGAGTAGAAATGTGAGCGTTTCCTTTCAAGCTATCCTTCCCAAATCTTGATGACGTAGCTGGAGGGTCGCAGTGGCGGTTGTGGTACCCGGCTGACGGTAATAGACCTATTGCTAAATTACCCAAGAATCAAAGAGCATGCAGGGATTGGTGCTCCACGCGCCGCACGTGCTGGCCTAAGCAGTAGTAACTTTTCCTAAAGCAAATGCCTAAAACAAATTGTATCTTGCACACGCGTTCGTCAACGCTATATTTTGGTTATTTACTTGGAATCTTTGATACGGAGAAGGCGTGTGCGTGTGGCGCGTGGAGCATTAATGCCAGCATTCTTCTTGATGATTGGGTAATTTGGCAATAGGTCTATTGAATGCGGCTCATGGATTGAATACGACCGTTGTGTCACGCTCGATTTGGGCTCGTGATGATCGAAGGCTCGACAAGCATTCGTTTAGTGGCCCGTGTCCAATCACTGCAGTGATGTCAATAGCCTAACCATAACAATGCCTGGAACTCAGCCCGTGTCCTGTAGCTTTGCCAACGCAAGCCCGTGGCTATGATCAACATTGGCGGCATATAAACGGCTCCAGATCACGTGGCCGCTTGTTCTGGCTGCGAGTTGAGGGGTGAACTCTGCTCGTTTTTCTTTATTTTTTTCCGTGACTTAGATTGCGTGTGGTTAAAAACAAACGCGTGTTTCATAGATCATTAACGTCCGGGATTTGTTTTAAGTGGTATTTGTGTAAAGTGAAAATATTTTTTCATCGCCCCTTCAATACTTAATAAATAAAACCATATATACATTGGCACTTCCAAAATGCCGGGGCTTTTTCAATATCTAATGCGAAAGTTATGCTCTATATTATTTTTAATGGCTTTACATTTGCGTATTGTTTAGAGCTATTTACTATTGACAGTATCTCTGGGTGTTTGGTAGCTGTGGAACTTGATGAGACATGATTTGTGTTCCAAAGTTTGTTCATGCTCTTGGTTGGTGGTAATCAGTGTGGTAGAATGTGTACGTTGTTGTTCTGTTAGTATACTTGTTGTGGTGCTGCTGGTATACTTTCGGCCGCCATGACCGGGGGAGAGACAATTTGTGAGCCATTCCACTCTTTAGAGGTGGTTTGCCAGCGAAGCTGTAAGAGCACGACGTCAAATGATTCACCAAGAGATCACACAAAATTGCTTCACCAGAATGTTTATTTTACAGTATATATACATCATTTTAAAACGGAATTAAAGATTGCTTTGTGATTACTATGATATACACTATTGGCTTCCATCACAACTGCTAAAATTAATCTATACGTGACCGAAGGCGTTCGTCATACGCGCGTTGCTCTTCGGGAGTCCTAACTATACGTGGCCTTCCCATAGCAAGTTGCAGTACACAACGGAATGCCCCGCTCGGCAGCGGCTTCTTTTATATATGTGAAGCAGTTACGTCACCCAACTCGAGCTGGAGAAGACCCATTGTTTCAAGGATGTGTCTCTATTATCACACGTTTCTACGCCTTTCCTGATCAAAATTAATATCTACGTGACAGGGCGTATCTGCATTTCCGTGCAATGGAGCGCTTTTACATGCAATTTCTGACTTTTGTTTTGCACACGGATATCAAAAATGCATGGGACCCTGGCCATCTACAGCTTCGCTGTAATACTTCCGGTGCCCCTATGTTTTCCTTTGTTTGCGTTGGTGCGTAACAACTCTTGGTTCACTAGCCAGCAATTCCCTGAAAGCTACGCTCTAGAAATGCCCCAGTGTCGTGCTTTCAAGTTTCCAAAGCGTATCGGCATGAACAAATTTATGTCAGTAGCCACCGACGGCACCGACGCCGCCGAGCCCGGGTGATCGCGGGCGACGGAATCGGCAGGCGGTGCTAGGCCTAGTTCCGTGTGCTGCCGACAGATGACGTAACGCGACGATCACGAGAATGCGGCGCCGGCGCCGCGCCGCCGCGACCGACCATCTCCGTACAACAGATGGGCCTTTACGGCACGTATAAATGCAATGTGATCTGGGAAAGAGACCTTAAATACCAAAGCGAGCAGGTCAAAACACTAGAACATTGTGCAGTGCAGAGACTCGCTTCAGGATAAAAGAAGCGTAAAAAAACCTCTCGGAAGATTGTCCGCTAAAACCAGTACCCTGCGCAGCAAACCCCACGGTGCATGCTCATGCGCGTATCTTCGGCGCATGGGGCTGGTAGGTGCCCACCGCCGACGGCTTGTCGTTCACGAAATAGTTGAACGCGTTCAGAGATCTGTAGGTTTTGAAGTTGTTCTCAGGCTATATAGACCAGGCTAGTCGAATAGGCAGTCCTTAAGATGCGGCCCACGATACTTTCGACAGTTTTGTCACTTATCTTGAGGAATAGGTGCTCTTCCTTTTCACTCAAGAGGGCAGGAAGGTATGTTGATTTCGTATAAGAAACTTTATGGAGCTACCGCAGTTAGTCTTCGGCGGTGAGGCTTTTCAAGTATGCGCTACTCACTGAGCGTCCTCAAAAGCAAGGGAAAACAATAGCCAACCGGTAGTAACATACTCCTCCGGAAGTTAGGCCGATTACTTGTTTCTTTTAGCTCCGCACAACCTGTACAGTGATACGCAGTGCTTGTACTGACGTCACATAAGCTGCATTTGTGGTGGCTCCAGCGACTGGGGGCATATTTTTTGCACACTATACTCTTACACCTAAATTTGCACCACCAAATTTGCTTATCATCGACAAGAAACAAGTAGGATCGAATGACCTCAAGCATTTTGCAATGACTTCGCAGAAATTCATGTATTGTGGATTTTTTATTTTGCTTTTCTGAGCACTGTGCATCATTATCATACGCAGAAAAGAAAAATGAAAAAGCCTGAATCTCCAAAATTAATCACGAGGTACACGTTTCAGCCTGGTTATTTCACTAGCTTCGAGAAGCCCACATTCCCAGCTACGCCCGCTCATGCGTTTGGATTCGGCAGCCCCCAGTCGAAAGAGAACTCCAGAGAGCCTAGATTGGAGAGAGGGAGCAAGAGGGACCCCGAAAAGCGTTTGCAATTTAATGGCGGACACATCCTGCGCAGATCGGTCGCTAACGCGCATGCGCGCGCGGCCCCTTGTAAGGAGAATGGCGGATGTAGAGACTGAACAAAGCTTGGAGTCGTTTGCAGACAATCGACGCTCTCCTCGCAGCTTGTACGTCAAACGCTGCCCATAAGCCACGTAACTCCGATCGAGCGGTTGGAAAGCCTCTCGGATCCAGGCACACGAGAAAACTCCGTCGGAGAGGAGGAGGAGCAGGCCCGGGCGCGGACCTGTGGCGGGAAGTGGCGTGCTATTTTTAGAAACGGCCGTTTTTTCGGAGGAGCCGAGTCATCGATCCATGGGAGGGGGAGCTGTGCACAGCAGCGCGGCGACTCTGTCAGCGGACGTGGCCTCGGGCTTAGACTCTGAAAGAACCTCCCCCCCTCCCCTCCCTTTTCCCATTATCATCTCCAAGAGCGTTCAGTGTAATTCTTAATGGTGCAGTCACAATCGCGTCGCTATTCCGTTTCGATGGAGCGCAGTGGGCGTTACGAGAAGAGTTATGCGGTTTCGGGGTTTTATTTTTCCTTCGTATTTGGGGAGGATTTCGGAGGATTGTTTTTTATCCCATATATTCCGTGTTTTTTCGATAAAAAATATTCTCAAGTTGTACAAGATAAATGTGGGTTTATCGATGCTTAGCTCTAACAAATTAGAACACAGGGAAGGGGATTCCCAACCTCCGTACCAATAAAGAGAAGAAACGAGAAAAAAAGTGTGATTCCCAAACACCCCAAAAAAGCCTCGCTGACAATTGTCCAAGAACTGCGTTTCTTATTCAAAAACAGCTCAAACTAGAATTTTGTTTTTTTTCTTCAGTTGTTCTTCGATTTTTAAGAAAGCCGGTTCGCATGTAAATGTTCGGAGTTTATAGGTATTGCTGAAGACACCAACTTCTGGTTACTGGCCATCCCAGCCAATCCATCGGAGCGATTGTATCACGTGATTACGCGTTCCGGCCGTGCCTCACCGTGTCCTTCAGGCGGAAGGTCATGTGACATCAGTGTCGCGCGGAACGGCGTTCCAAGAAACGACGATCCCGGATCGACGTTTCTTTTTTTTAAGAGGAACGCCGCCGTTCCATCATTGCATCGGAACCACTAGAAAGGAAAGTTGTTAACGTTTTCGAGAGCATAACAGGAGGAAGGGCGTTGCATTTTTTTCTTCTCTATCTTTAACTTTAATTCGAATTTAGCAGAGATTTCGGATTTTCATTACCGACTACATTGACCTCTGACTTTAAGGGACGGAAAAGTTTCTAAGATATGGTTGGAAAAAAAATAATAACTTGAACAAATATCTTCGTGGCGACTCTTCACGAAGTTCGATGTGGATATTTGAACTGGCTCCCTTCGTTTAATTTACGGATTATCCGGTACAATATTCCGTCGAAATACGCAAACGCAACGTTAGTGTAACGACGCGTCCCAATCTTAGAAATGCGAAGGAAACTTGTTCCTTTCGAACCACTGGAACCCGTAATGGTCACTCGTTCCGAGATTGAGAAGGAACGAGGTACGAGGCTATCGCTCCTGCATCGGAGGGACACGTATAACACGGTCGTGACACTCGCCCGGTATGAGATTGACCAGGAGGGCTCGCAGCAACCGTTCCGGTCCATCCTAAAGAACCAGCTTTGGCAACCTCGGGTTTACATTGGTTCACACTCTTGCAAGCCGAGTACGACCGAGAGAGACGAGATCTGTTAAAACTTCTTAAAATTTCTTAGAACGAGGGAACACACTGACATTGTGGCGCCGTCTATGCGGTGACCCTGGAACTGCATTTCCGAAGAGTGAAAGGTTTTTCGCGATTTCCGAGGTAAAACGTGCGTAATACCCAATAAGAAAGGCTCGCTTATAACATTAACAAAAGTTTTCGAGCCAAGAAAGAAAGGATAATGCGCGAGAGAAATAAAAAATATGCCGGACCGTCAAGTTTACACTGCCAACCAATAGATGGGGTCAGTCTGTCCCCTGGTTTTAGAAGTTTTAAGGAACCCAGTTTTAAGAGGTCGCAAGAGTGTGAGAACGCGCCTTAAGGTACAACCAAGAGTCGAGAGAAAGGAGGCACGACAGAGAGACGAGAAAGGGTTCCGAAATGGCACCTCAATGGGATCGTCGGATGGAAGGATGTTCTTCTCACGGACATCGCACTAAAACGAAAGGACAGTTTTGAATGTGGTGCTTAAACTAGAGGAGCGCTTTCCGGCTTGTTTAGTAGGCGGCTTCTATGTTTGAGGTGAACGTAAAATAAACGTATTGTATGGTTTGGATGAGAAGCTGTATTAGAAAAATGCTCCGTCTGATAAAACTTTTGCAGCAAAAAATCTTACCAACTATTCTACAACTACTCAACAAAGATTCCGGAAGTTTCCTCGTATATAGTCCACGAATAACACCATGAATTCTACTAAAATTGTTGAGAAACACTCCATAAGATATCCTAAAGTTTAGGCCACGTTTACTCCAGGCGAGGATCCGATTACTAGATGTCGCAATATAGAAAGAAACTGGTTTAGAATAGGGTGCTTATACTAGAAGCGCGTTTTCCGACTTGTTGTATTCAACGGTCTTTTTCATGTTTCCGTCGAATATAACGTACACGAGCTTTATGGTTTGTGATAAAAGCTGAATTAAAGAAATGCTATAATCTGATAAATATTTCATAGCAACATTATATCAGAAGATACTCTACAAGTTCTCACCAAAACTCCTGAAACGCTTCAAAATTAGTCCACAAACAACTCCAAAACTGCTTAGCACAAAACGTTCAGAAATACTCCATAAAATACCTAAACGTACGCCACGTATACTCCGTGGAAGCATATGATTCTCAGACGTCGCAAGACGGAAAGACCGCTATAAATATAACGCTTAAACTCTCGGCGCTTTCACCCACCTTTTGTTGCTTTTTTTCGGCGGCTTCTATGTGTACCTTTGAGTATAACGTAAACATGCTTATTGTCTGTCTTAAAAGCTGTATTCGAGAAATACCCTTGTTTATTGAATATTTAACCAAAACAGAATTCCAAGTTGGGAAAATATTCCGCAGAGACTCGTGAAACTTTTTTTAAAAATCAGCCATTGGTGACGTGCTTTTCTTGTGTCGTTCATAAGAATCCCTTCTCACATGAGAACTGTTTATGAAGGTCAAACAATGAGGTGCTTTGCTAACGCCCTTCCATTCGCTGGGAGCCACAGTTGTTGGGCTCCTTCTATTGCTCTGCAGGTGCGGTCAGTTTATGTCTGACTTTGGCAGGGACATTATCCTTGGAGCACGCGGAGAAAGAGTTGCAAGAAAGATTTTAAAGGTGTTCTTTAGGCACGCATCAGACGGGGCAATTTCTTCCAGCAACTTGACGTCGCAACACCACATACACGGGCCACCTGCGTTCCCACGCAACAAACAATTGCTGCAATTTGCTATCATTATCATTAAATTTTATTTTTCTTGCACTATTTAGACACACAGTTACGCACTATAAACGTGTTTTTATACATTTAAATGGCGTTGATAATAACTAACTCATCTTTCTGAAACGGTTTATTTCAAAAAAAACGATCAATTTCAAACCAGAACCAAGATTTTAGTTGTCATCATCACCGGCACGGGACATCACGTGAAAATATCGCGTCCCTGATTGGCTGCTGCCGCTTCAAACGTCTTCGAATTGCTGCGAGTTGCTCGCTTGTTTCGAGCCGGACCCGATCTCAGCAATTCGTGTCGATCTAGGCAAAGCTAGAGAACAACCCGCCGGCAACCCCAAAATTGCTGCAAAAGTTGCCTCGTCTGAAGAGAGCCTTAGTGATAGACTTAGTGTGAGCTGCGTCAGCGAACCTCCTGCGGCTCTATCTGTAAAGGAGGTTACATTTCTGCGGTCAAGAATCGAATGCGTTGCGTAGGTGTATTGATGAAGTGTTGCTTATCTGGCTAGTTATGTGCTGTGTTTTAAATGTATTATCATTCTTGCCTTCCTTTCTTCGTGCCTTTCTTCTTCGATTAAGTCTCCGGTCCCACTGTAGTCATCCTGAATGGCTTCACATCGGTTCCTAATTTATTGAAAGAATTGCAAAAACATATGTTCAAATATAGTTTTGCTAACATAATCCCTATGTTCTTGGGCATTCAGTGGAGCTGTTAGTAGTCAGGTTAATTATTTATTCAGATAATTAACGACTATCGATTTTCATGGACTTCACATTTTTCTTATACAATATTCTTGCTAAGGCAGTGATGATTTTACGTTGCGTTCACAGTGTTATAGTAAAGACGTGGATAAGAACGATTTCAATATTTATTTTAAAATGTATTTATAAAATAAATGTTCGGTAGAGATTGCTCAGTATATAAGATACTTTGAATTCAAAAGAGCATTGCCAGAACAGCTTTTGTCCAGTTCTTTATTACAATACTGTGTAAGTGATGTAAAACTTACCCTCCTAACTTTAACGTTAAAAGATAAAAATGAGAAGCGCGTGGCAATATTTACTCCTTAATTATCTAAATAAACAATCAACCTCTGGATGTAATAGCTTACCCTAAAAGCGCGAATAGCACAACGAATATGTTAGCAAAGCCACTTTGAGTGTCGTTGATTAGATTCATTTCAATTCACTAAAAACCTCTATGTAGCCATTCAAGATGGCAACCGGAGCCTTGAACCTGCAGTTACGAGTACAGCTTTGTCCTCTTCTGGTCGTGTCCTTTCCTGCTCTGCGTTTACTGAGGTGTTCATACCCATTATGTACCACGTTTACCAACTGACCAAATTTGTTTCAATAGTTCTTTTCACAACAGTTCAGAAATAACACTGTCCGATTTGTTTACAAATACAGCATACAATCTGTAAAATAACTCCCGAACTACTTACTGCACATGGTGTCAATGCTTGACGAATACACGACAACTGCTCTACAAATATTTCACATCAATTCAATTTGTGCAAAGCGGTACCGCTGCGATCGTCTAGCTTTGAACTGCGCTATGTGCGCTCATCGTGCCTGTTCTTAAACGCGTTTGTTTGTAAACAATAAGTTGTGTGCATTCACCGCTTCAGCACAACGTGACAAAGAGCGAACACCAGGTGCCAGCTATGGGCCAAGCGCAGCAGAGCAGCGAAACACGTGACAGCTTTCCGCAGGAGGAGCTCATTCCGGTGGTGCGTTATGTTTATATTGTACCTCGCGCCGAACTCTAATTTGCTCGCTGGGGCAGCATGCCCCATTGCCGTTTGTCAAGTTTGATGTAAAGCACGAATGTACTGCGGTGCACATCGACAGGCCGGACGAGCGGTTTTACGAACACCCGGTCAGGGTGGACACCTGCGTTTGTTTTAGGGCTCTTCGGGAGTTGGCATCAGAGAATTCACGAACGTGTATTATGCGGCAGGTTAGGTAACACGGGGATCGGTGGTCGAGTGGTCTTGCGCACAAGTGAAGCGAAAGCTCGCGCTGCAGAACCCAGGATTCCTGAGCTCAATCCCTACCCCCTCCCGTTTCAATCTGAATGAGCGTTGTACTGGCGTGCGGACGTGTATCACTACTGCGTGGTACACGTTAAAGACCCCAGGCTAGCGGTTGTTCTGCAGTGGCTAAATTTCTCATCTACGGCTGGGAGACAAGTCGCCCGTTGAGGGAGACAAACTTCAGAACGTATAAATATAACACTACCTTATTATTATTAATATTACTATTCACATCGATCACGTAACATAGAATTGTAATATCCTTCTCTCTTCGTAAACCAGTATTCTTATTTACATGTGAACTGCGCAACGCAGCTGGGACGAAGAAGAAATTGCCGATATCCTCACGTACTTCAGTATCGAACAAAATATTGCACCACTAGGGTAGCGGCCCTCATTAGTACGTGTTACTGCGGTAGTATTAGCTTTGATGAAAGGTCTTCAACTGTGAGGGAAAAACAGGACATACCGGCGGTCGCGTCTTCGAGCAGACTGCATCGCATCTGTACACTAACATGCTGTTTAATAAATACGCGCGCATTTGTCCGCGCCAGATCTTGAAAACGCGCGTGCGCACAAACCAGATACTCGTGAGCGGACGCGTTCACGCATGCGCAGTTGCGACAAAAGCGCCACCGCAGTGGTGTGGCGCTAGAAATTTGAATTGGTATACGAGTAAAGTTTTAGAAGATCATTCCGATACCTCCGATCACAATACCCGACACTACGTACGCTGACGCCTTGCGTATCAATCGTATGGTTACCGCGTATCGTCATTCGATGTATCGGAACGACGATCAACGAAAACTACCCAATGTCAACCTGAATACTGCAGCTCTCTTCGTCACTCTCCAGTATCTAACGGAAATGAAACAAAATAGTATGGTTCGGTTTCACACGATGGAAGGCCGGATGCTTGGAAAGGAAACTCGCGGCTTCGGTACGGTGTACGCTCTTCCAGTGCACAAGCTTGCGTGCGGTGTGATGCGCCTCTCGAACGTCTGATCGCGTGCGCGTTTTCTGCGCTGCGGTCACGCCATCTTCGAATGTGGCACCGTTTACGTCCTCTGCGAATAGACTTCGTGGAATGGAATGCCGGAAAGGAATCGCGTTACGGGCGTTGTTGTGTTTACATCTCTCCTGAACTTGGTTCCACCAGAGAAATAAGTGAGGCACCAAGTATTAAATGAAATGCTTGATTAGGGTCTGAGACACCAAAGCAAGTAAAACATAATAAAAATAAAATCCTCGGAATAAAAAAAATTCAAGAATTTCAATCTTCGTTATGCGAAATTAGAACACGGCTCTTGAGGTATTTTCATTTTCCGATATACCGTGACAGGATACGCAGGAGGAGGAGGAGGGAGGGTACGAAGGAGGAGGGAAGGATACAGAGGAGGAGGCGGGGAGGTTATGGAGGAGGATGAGAAGGGGAGGAGGAGGGGAGGGCGAGGAGAAGAGGAGGACGACGAGGGGAGAGGCAGGGGGAGGAGGAGGAGAGGAGGAGGGAAGGGGAGGAGGTGGAAGAGGAGACGAAGGGGACGGTACGGAAGAGGAAGAGGGAAGTATGGAGGAGGAAGAGGGAGGGGAGGAGCGAAAAGGAGGAGGAGAGAGGAGGGGAGGAGGGGAAGGGAAGGTACGGAGGACCCTTTCCTCCTCCTCTACCCTCCTCCTGCTCCTCCTCGCCTCCCTCCCTCCTCGTCCTCCTCCTCCCCTCCTCCTCACTATATATTCATGTCTCCTCCTCGGTACCCTCCCCTCCTCCTCCTCCTCCATACTCTCCTCTCCTCCCACAGTTTCCCCGCTAAATTTAGCAGAAAAATTCACGTCACGTGACCTCAGCACGAATTCAATTTCCCGCTAGATTGAGCGGGGAAACTGTATTGGTGTTAAGGTCATGTGACGTCAGTTTCACTGCTAGATTTAGCTGGGTTACGCCAACGGTGACGGCGACGTTGCCGCCGCTACTTCGCGGAAACGTGCGCCTAAGAGCTGCGCATAGACAAGAAAACTTTCACGGAATTATTCGCAGTGTAGAGCTAGGGTCAAACGTTTTGGCTTAGAGGCCGGATTGGAGATCTACCTCACTCTCGAAGTCCGGAAAATAAATGTATTAATCTTATCGAGAATGTACTAAATAAAAAATCTCAAATAAATGTTCGGATACAAAACTATAAACTAGAGCAAACACTTAAAAAATATTGGGTGCGTGGCGTGAATACGCATGCTCTACTACTTGCATGCAACTACTTTATCAATATTATAGTAATATTATATAAATATAGCGCCATATTTTAAGACATTATGACCGAACAGAATAAGGGTTTTACGTGCTCTCGGTTGGTTTGGCCCTTTTTTTTACATCAAGGCAACTGTCCGGCAGTGCTACATGTACTCACCTTCTGTTTTTTATCCAGTTCTTTATGCGCTTTGGGTCTTGCGGAAATCTGAAAGAACTGTAAGAATCTTTCTCCACGCGATGGTTACAACCAGGTACGAAGCACCCTCCCATAGCGCGAGTCCGCAAACGAAATTAGGGATCTCAACCGATCGCCTGAAGTGCTTTTCTCACGGGTGCAATCAGATCTTTCAGCAGACGATCATCTCGATCTACGCCCGGACTTTCGATAAACCATATTTTGCATCGCACCCCACTATAAATTCTTATAAGTGCCTGAAACTCATTATATTTTAAATTAATGCAATACCAGAATATCGTCTTTATTCACACGATTCAAACGACGGCGCCGGCTTGGCCGGCTGGCGTGTGGCAGACGGCATACTTCTAGCATTCGTTGTCTGCTGCAGGCATCTTGAGGAAAGGAAGTTGCAGTCGTAAATATATCAGAAACAAGCGATTACCGGCACACTTCTGTCGAAACATATATGACATTCAAGCTTTCTATTTCTGTGATTTTTAGAAGTTTAAATCCTACTCCTGATTCTTGAACGATCGGGTTGTCGTAGCAAGACCTAGCCACATGTATTTGTCCAAAACAACGACCCTAGCAACGGTTTGTTTGGACCCATGACGTCAAACTTACGGAGTCAATGAAAGTAAAAATACAAAAATCGAAGAAAGAATAGGAGACTGAAAAAGGAAAGAAAAAGGAAACCATAAAAAATGAAAAAGAAAAGTAAAGATTGAAAAAGAAAAAAGGAAAAAGAGAAAGAAAAAAGGAAATGAAAACGACGGGAAGAATTCCGGCTACAGCAGATCCAGCTAAGCAGCTTTTACTAAGTAATAGTACCAAGTACCTAGTACCCCGTCGATATCCTTATCCCAAAAAGAGTTAGATTACTTAGGGAAAAAAAGGACGCGCGAGACAGGAAGTAAGATCCGGCTGCAGCGCCGCTAGTTCCCATGATTGCCACCTGAACCACTCGCCTCCGCAGGCGAGAATAGGGAGCTGCGAAACTGAACTTGCACCAGTAACATTATCGCGTTCGGTGCGCCGCCATATTGAAGAATGCCGGTCGCTACAGCAGTTTTATGTGGGTATCCCGAGAATTGTTGTTTTTGCTAATTCTGGGTGAGATGGGCACCTGCCCCATTAAGCTGCCCGGTTGCCCGGCAGGGACTGTTTTACTGGTCATGCATGTTATCTTGCTCTATCATTCACGCATATTCCTGTTTGCCCAACACTCGCTTTTCAGAAACTTATTGGTATGTTGACCATCCCTGACATTGCAGAATCCACGTACTTCTTTGCATGCTTCCTTTGGTCTGGAGTGGCCGGTGGAATGTTTTGGTGTAGTGCCGAAAATTGCCGGCGTCGATATGAAGCCCGGTCGACGGCGCGAAACAGCAATGTGTCCCACAAACTGGTGTCGCAGTAATACAGCTATCGAGGTCACGCACTCAATCGAGTCAATTGAGTTTCTCAAACTCACTTGATGCCAAGCGTGTCCCTCAGAAAGAAGCCGTGTGGCACGCTACAGGAATGAGACTAAGGCGAATAATATTAATTGGGGTTGTGTGTATACAGGGTGTAGTTTGTCAGCCATTTCAAAGCTGCGACGAGTCACTCGCGCTAGATGAGCAATCTAGCAAGTGCAGTGCAACCGCTAGCCTGCGGTTTTTATCGTGCACCACGCAGTAGTGATACACGACCGCACGCCGGTACGATGCTCATCCAGATCGAAATGGGCAGGAATGGGGATTGAACCCAGGATCTCTGGGTTCTGCAGCGCGAGCTTTCGCTCCATGTGCTCCGAGCTGGTGTGCGCTAGCCCACTCGGCCACCGATCCTCCCACTAAAGGCGAAGTTGGTTGAGGTGCGTTAAATTAGCCCGTCTGACAGAGGTGTTAACTGCCTTAAAGTCTACCCACTATCCTTCCAAACAGAGCCAATCGGAGCTCGGCATTCTGACGTAACCGCAACCCCTGCGAAAACAGGGGCTAACCTTGCGCTCGGTATAGTCTTCGTACAGCTCCTGGCCTTTAGATAGATTCTTTTTTCAGTTCTTATCGGATGATGCCATAATTTCAGCGGCTGTCGAGCGATAAGTAGATATTTGGCATCAGACACGCCTCTTGTTTCTTGAGCCATGAATGGCTACACTCACCGACCGTATAAGAAACTAGCGGGCATTTAATTATCACTCCGCAACCAATCAGATTTCGGCATCAGCAGATCAGAAACGCCGAAGAACCAATCACGAAGGAATATTTTCGAACATAATGTGAACAGAGCTTAAAAAACAACCAGTGTTTTTTTTGTTTTTTTAAGCTCTACGCCGCGACAATGTAAGCATAGTGAAACGTCCGGATTGTTCAATCAGCGCAGGCTGTTTGTCTTCGTGGGTCTGCTTCGACGTTACGAGCTTCACGGAACCGATCAGGCAGTCATCGAAAGCGCACAATCATGGTGTTCATAATTTTTCCGTACGTGTTCCATCGTCGCTGACCCAATCACAAGCTGATGGTCGAGTGAGTGGCTCTTCTGCCGCTTGCTTGAAGAGTGCCATTATCCTGTAGCCTCGGCTGCGTCTGGACTTAAGCTGAAACGAAGTCATAAGCATATTTATGGGCTCCTGATTCGATTATTGTTCCACGCTGTCACGTCTGCTGGCTGGCATCAGGCGAAAGCGTCGAGAGATTCTCGACGAGGACAACGTGGTTATCCTCCACGACAATGCGAGGCCACATGTGGCAATCAGAACCACCGCCAAGCTCCGGCCATTTCACTGGGAGAGTTTGGACCAGCCACCATACAGTCCAGACCTCGCCCCTAGTGATTTCCATGTTTTCAGTCTGTTGAAGAAGTTCCTGGCAGGACAGCAATTAACGTGCAACGATGAAGCCAAGACAGCAGTCCGACGCTGGTTATACAGTCAGCCGGACGAATTCTACCACAGGGGAATCTCAAATTTAGTGCTGCAATGGGACAAATGCCTGGGTGGGGAATATGGGGAGAAATAGTGTAAGGTGCTTAGAATAGTACGTATATTTTCTAATTACCTGTATTTAGGTACCTTATTCTGCTAATAAGAAATAGGGGCGAAGACTTTCTGATTCCCCCTCTATCACCGCTAAACTCGATTCACCCGGTTCTAGCTCACCGCATAGGTGGCGCCAGCGTGTCAGAGTGTTTTCTCGTCGTAAGAAATTTTCACGGGTTTTAGGGCACACTGTTTTAAGGAGTCGCATATGTTTGAACGGGCCTTTATGGCAATTGTAGAGCTCACGAAAGCTCGTTACTGAACAAGAAGTACAGCTCAATCTACGCCGCACATTCCGTGTCTCAAGTCTCTATCCAAAGACGAAGACACGAATCACTTTCTCGAATTCTTTCTACCATATTTCATTGACTCCCTTCTTTGCTGCGGAGTGCGCTCACCCTTGTCTTCCCCCTTCCGCAGGTTTCAGCCGATCTCAACTCTCGCTGGCGGCCGCCATCTTCCGCCCACACTAGTATCCCTAACTGGTCGAGCACACGGAAACCCCCTACAAAGCCCATCCGATGCTGAGCCGCAGTCGTGCCTACTCATTCAAGGCCCAGGCTATTGTTTGCTCGTTAGCGCGCACGTCCATTCCAACGTAAACGCAGTACACCGCCCGTCGTCCCCACGTGAACGCCCAGCACCGGCCATAATGGTGCATTCACACGGAAATAGCCTCCGCGTCCGTTCGCAAAGACGGAGCTCCTACACTCCGTTCACCGCTAAGCTGACAGTGGTGTCCACGAGCTACACACTCGCCGGGCCAATCAGTCGCCTCCCTTTCATCACCTGACCCCGCTCTTTTTGCGTAGGTAGAGGCGAGAATATGATCACGCGGCGAAACCCGAACGTATGGCTGGTCCCAACAGGGATGTAGCTTTTACCGCACTGCCAGGTTAGGGTTGAATGGGGCATAGCCCCCGAGTTCCTAGCTCACGTTCGCGGCGCGCTCTCGCGAAAGAAAGGGAAAACAAGAAAGATAAAAGGGAGTGTTTACCGACGCGCGCATAATGAACGCTTACCGAGTTCGCGAACCTTCCCCGAGAATCCCCACATGACCCCGTTTTGGGGAGTGACGAGAGAGGGGAGCCGCTTTTAGCATACGCAGCGGCTGAATAAACGAAGAGTTTACGCGCCGCGCCGCTCCCTCGCTCCGCTCACCCCTAAGCGGACTGTGCAGCGGAAGGTCGATGCTCGTCCGACCAATCGTACGTTTATCTTTCGCCACGTGATCGCGTTCCCGCCCATACCCGCACGCAGAGAGTCGGGTCAGGTGACGAAAGGGAAGCGTGTGAGTGGTCTGGCCAGCGTGTGGCTCCTGCCGCACTATAGGGACAAGTATATATAGGGAGAGCCCACCGGGCCAGCATATGTACTACATCGTGCGAAAGCGCTCATTCTACACGCGGGCCGGTTTGTCGGGGTTTTCGGAGCCCCCGTGCGATAATTTCTCGTCGACCCGTTTCCGCGGATCAGAGTGATAAGCGGCAAATGACGAAGGGACCAAAGCGTTTGTTGATAGACGCTGTTGGCGCACTGTGACCATCCCAGTTGCTTTCTTATTAAAGATCGAAGATGGGGTTCCCTAAATTGTCATTTCGGTGGAAGGTGAGTGACGACAATGCTTACTACGCCTCATTTTAACTCAAGCCCGGGCGCAGCCGTCATTACAAGCTGATGGGATCAATCAACAAGCGTCAAAGGGGCACCGACATGGTGTTCCTCGTGTCCTTGTGCGTGTTCTATTTTCGCTGAATCACTCGTGTAGAGGGAAGGCCCTGTGACCTGCTTTTCTGACCCTGTTTGATTGATCTCATCAGGCTCGTAGCCTCGCCTGTGTCCGAACTTAAAGTAGAACAAAGTAAACATGGCAACGAAATCGCAGTGCAGTTAACACAAAAAGGAATTTACCTCTCATCTGAGATTGAGAGCAATCGGCGTCCTCTAAAGGACGGGAACGCGATAGAGCAGCACATGTCGAAAGAGCACACGACAAAACAGCACGTGCAAAACGGCACGCGTCAAAACAGCACGGCTTCAAAATAGCACAGCGACAAAACAGCATGTTCAAGAAAACAGCGAAAACAAAGGACGGGGAGAAAGAAAAGGAACACACAAGCGTTTACTTGTGTGTTCCTTTATTGTGTGTTTCTTTCCTTTGTCCTCATACTTTCTGCACTGTTATGTTCGACATGCCATCATTCCTACTAGCACTGCTCACCACTCTTCTACAGTCGAAATTGCGCGCGACAAAAGAGCGCATGCCAAAACAGCAGGGCGTCAGAACGGGACAGCGACAAAACTGCCCTCACGTAACGGACGCCTATGTTTTCTACAGCATTCTGAGCTTCCGTTAAAATGTAAAGAAAGCGAACACATTTATAACGCGCGCAATTAAATTTCCTGTAGTCCCAGCTATCTAGGTGCAAAAGATTTCTAACCCCGTGAATATCTAATGTATTAGTGCGAGCTGCGATAGTACACATCGCGACACTGTTAGCGCGAACACGTCGTCGGCGCATTTTCGCATATTACTTCTAAATATAGTATAAGCGAACACGAAATTTTATCGCTTACATTATAGAACTAACTGAGCTCTTTTCGTAGCAATAATAACTTGCATGACATCCCTGGTTTCAAAGAAAGATTGGAAAAACCGGCGATCGCTTGTCCACGCTAACAGTGTCACGCTCTGTACCTACTTAATGATAATAGTTCAAAGCGCATGATCGTTCTAAGTGAAGTATATTACATATGCCATTATTTTTTCATCAAAATGCTACTCTGTCACTTGCTATTTGCAAACACCACGAAAGGCAACAGTAAAGTGTTAAACAGTGTTCTTTATTTGATTTACGCGCTCATTTTCACGTTAATTGCAGTAAGAAAAAATAAAAATAAAATTAAAATAAATGAATAAAATAAGATGGTAAGCTGGGCGAATTGGTACTGGTTGAATATGATAAAAAGAATTGCGTATAAAAACACGACGTTTTTGTGCGCTATTTCTTGCACTAATTTTTCTTCTCTCCTAGTCTTTTTGTGCGATATTATTCAATCATTTTCAAGTTGAGATTACATAGCGTAGTAAAAGCGGAAGCCTAACAGATGTGTCAATACCGGGCTGTGTCACACTCTGATGGTACATTTCGTAGCTTTTTAGAGATCCTTGCCTAGGGCTTCGAGCCTGGCGCAGCACAACTTCTCTAGCATTCTGTGAGCTTCTGTTGGGTGAGGCTTTGATATGCCTTCAGAGCCTCGATGAGACAATAGGAGCCTCAATGTTGAAACCAGAGGGCAGTCTGAAGACTCGTTAGGCACGACGCCGCCACGCTGTTGTTGGTCTTGAGGACTCTGTCAGCGGTTCACCTGAAGCGTAGAGTTCTCTGTTAGAATGGCAACTGTCTTTGGCAGTGTATCACTGCAAATAGCGTTACGTCGCTCTAATCTTAAGTTAGATACGAGCCAGAAAAACAATGGGTATAAAACCCCTAATGTTAGTGAATGTGAGTGAAGTGAACGGTTGGGAACATGACCGCACGGCCCAAGGAGAAAAAGGTACAGTTGCACAAAAAAATGCGATGCAGTATAGAGCCCCCTTTACAAGCATCGTTTATAAGGTAAATAGTATTGTCATTTGGAAGTTTAAATCACAGTATTTCGCTATCCCTACCACATTTCCATTCGCCACAGCTTGTATGGCACACGCGTTTTTAACGGCACACGCCATGATGTCAATGTGCTGTTTTGACGCCATGGGGCATTCGCTTTTTTTGTCGCCGTACTTTTTCTCTGCTGCAATTTCTTTTGCTTTTTTATTTTGCACCCATTTTTTGTTCATGTTTCATTTTCAAATTGTGTTTTTTGTTTCTTTTTTTTCGGGAGTTATTTTGACACGCGCTATTTTGTCGCCGTGCAATTTTGATGTCGTGCTGTTTTGACAGGCGCTGTTTTGTCGTGTGGTGTTATGTCATGTGCTGTGTTGTCACGGTTCCCGATGTCAGGCCGCTCAAATATCCGCCTGGGCTGATATTCAATCTCGTGACCTCATCAAGTATAGTTCAGCAAGCGCTATGCCAAAAGAACTTACAAGAAGCCGGCCGTCAGTAAAGCGAAAGGTTGTTAAAAGTGCCCTGGGTAGGTTTTTGAGCTTGCCTAAATATGGAGATAACTCACTCTGTAGGCTCTATAGCATCAAGAAAATTCATAACTCAAAACGATGCGCGGCCGATTTCTCTATTAAAAAGCAATCAAAGATCGCACACACGGAGGTCATCTTGTACATATACATGGCATATATACAGGTTTGTGTGCTTGCATGTTTTTTTGTTTTTTTTCACAACTGTTTATTTTGTCAACTCTGTATTTTGTGTGCATTTTAAGTGTGTGTGCTTAACCCAGTAGGCTTGCGAGCTGTTGGTTAGCATACGAGAAAAATAAACATCGATCGATTGATTGCACCGGCAGCCTGGACGACATGTGACCAATAAAAACGCGACATTTTGTTGAGACAACGAACAATGTTGTTACAAAAGGTGTAGGTATGATTTTATAGATTATAAAGGCAAATAAGAGTAGTCGAAACATTTGAATGTTTGCATAAAGGGAACGTAATATTGCAATATTCGTCTAACAAATACCAAGCTATAGTTCTTATTGTTTTTGTTGTTGTTTTTCCGCGGAAGTGATGTTTCCGCTTATCAGCTCTCGAGCGCGCGCTAGCTGAATTGAATTGTAGTCCGGGCTGTTTGGGCAACGAGCCGCGCGCATTTGAGATATCACTCCGCGGTTCCACCAATGGGAGGCGCGAGGATTCTTCGCTCGCTATTGGCTGACAGTTGTCCTGGTTTCGGAACATGCTCCTCCCATTGCAAGAGAGGACATCGGTGTGTTGCGATTTTAGATTGCTTTTTAGATAGGGCAATTGGTAGCGTATCGTCTTGACTTATGAAATTCTAAGATGCTTAGAGCCAGCAGATTGAATTGTCGCCATATCTAGGCGATCTCAGAAACCTCCTTAGGACACCTTAATTGGGTGCAACCAGGCTGGATCGCAGCCACCGAGAGGGTTAAGAGAAGACAGTATAATGCTTAGATTAATTAATTAGGGGAAGTTCCCATGGTGCAGAAGACTTGCTCAGAAATAAATTCACTTCCACCTAAAACTCCCGCCGTTTATCGACTGGTGGTCACTGAAAATGGCTTCCGCACCCAGAGTTTTACCCTAAATCATTATCTAATAGTTATGTTCAGTACTGATCGATGTGCAAAAATGATTGTTTTGACATTTCCAGGTTCCAAGGAAAATTGTATAGCAATACGCAATGTTGTCGAAAACGTGTTCCAAGTAACGGCATTATCAGTATCGCGTTAATTCTTTCGATAACGAAGTAACGTAATCGTTACTTCTTTTTTGAAATTGTAGCAAATAGCGTACTTACGTTACTTATTTTGAGAAATGAGTAACGTAGTTAGGTTACTCGTTACGTCTTCACGAGACTTCAAGAAAATTACACTGGGAACAAAGCCGACGCCCTTGGTCCTAGTGTCGAAAAACGCTGATGCCGATAAACTCCATTCCTATCAATTAAGACATCAACAAGTAACGCAAAAGTAACGTGTGTTATTTTTTTATCTGTAACGGTACCGCGATCTTTTGATCTTGAGATAACCTACGTCGTTAACGTGCACGTTTTTTTCTTTTTTTTTTGCAAAAAAAAAAGCGTATGTTTTTGTCTGACGTTTGCAACATTGGTACTAATACGACATTCACCGTGAGTGAGTGAGAAGAATGACGGACAGACTGTTATTGCAGGATCGTGTCCAGACTGTTTTACCTTTAAAGTGTCCACGTTCTCCGTGCTCTGCCTCATTCCAACACGATTCCAAATTATCATACAACAACTAATGAGAATGGGGTATGTCACAGATGCTTTGTGATTTGTTCTTGGGTGTTTTTGTCGGCTCATACTGAAATCTATCTGGCTTCGAAGCAATGAGGAGGGTAAGTTTGTCCGCTTCTTTTGCTGGGTTTGTGGGGACGTCAGAGCGCCGAGCTTTGATTGGCTCTGATTGAAGGATAGTGGGTAGACTTCAAGGAAGCTTGATTGGATGTCTAATCGCTATCCTTCAATCAGAGCCAATCAAAGCTCGGCGCTCTGACGTCCCCACAACTCCTGCAAAACAAGCAGACAAACTTGTCCTCCGCATAATGAGGCGCCTGGGACTCGCCCCGCCTGTCGTTTCTTAATCTGCAAGTAACGATGCATTTTTTTTTACACTTGACAAATCTGTTTATAAAAAGCCGTAATGGCTACACTAATAAGGTTTGTGCAGGTGAGTTAATCGGCCATGGCGGCATAGTATGGGGGCTAGTCATAACTATCTGGCGGATAATAAACCAACGTATTTTCATTAACGTTTTAAATATTAAAAATAAACATATGGTCCTAAGTAGAACCGGGCTGAGCATCGTTGAGAACCACTAAATCAATTAAGATTGGAAAAACTTGAGTTCGTGCGGAGCACGATGGAGCGCTGAAGTTCCCCCTCGTGCAGCAGAAGCAAGGCTACCGGTGCGATAACGCTCCCGCGCGGTTTTTCCGTCTCTTATCATAGCCCCAGGTTTGTGCCTGTTACACGAGCTGTAACTTTAGCGCACGACTTCGCTTCTCACGTGCTCAAATTTTTTTATAAAAGTTACTTATTTAGTGGTTTATGATGACGCTCATCAAGCTTCTAATTGAAACCATATATGTCTATTTTTACTAATTGAAAGTTCATTACCAATTTGAGGTAATTGTTCGAGTTATCGTGACGATTATCTTCCTATAATATATCCACCTTGCTTTTTTACTTACCCGAAAAAAACGCATTAATGTAGCTTCCACGGTTTTCTGTTCTTCTTTTTTTTACGAATTTTTAGTGCTTTGAGGAAACAACCCATATGTATGAAAAAAAAACTGTTCAGTTATGAGGAACACGCAGATGAACGGGCTCCTATGCTTAGATATTTTAACCCATATCAAATTAATATAAAAACAACCGGCCGAAAACAACTATAGTCTCGATAAAACGCGCATCCCTAGAGTGCAGTGACAGGTTCAATATTCAGTAGCTGCTTCGCCCGCAAGCCTTATCCCCCTCGCCTGAAGTAGCTCAGCTGCCGAGAAAATAGTGTGTCTTGTGCACAGAGGAAAGGTAACATCGGCAACGTCGATGCAGGTTCGAGTGGAAGGATTCAAGCTCGCGGAGATTAACCGGAACGACATGGTCTTGAGGCGGGAAATGTACCTCCTTTACTTCGCACGGTACGAAGAGTACCAGAAGAACTTCTAGCATGCGTCATCGAGAGGGATGGCAGGGCGTTTGTAACTTTGTCACACGGCGCCCTTATGGGAAAAAGCGCTAGGAGGCGCTCCTTGCTTACCGGAATAACCATTTTACTGATCGGAACGACCGGACTTAGCGTGGTTGCCGCTTTTACGGATGGATAGATGCTGCCTTAAAGGGAAGCCGAAGAGGTACTTGAGTTCCAACATACAGTACAAGTTGTAATGCCGAAAAGTTAAAATTGCTTTCTTTTAAGTTTTCTTCCGATCTTATTTGTAGGCGCGTCGTAATAGCCATTAAAATTTCGACATATACCAGACCGCTGCGGCGCGCCGAGGGTAGGAAATAGCAAGAGCGAAGAGTAAAACTATACAAAGGGACGTCGTCAGCGGGATGCTCGCCACTAAAGTCACTGGAACATGAGAAAGTCGCGCCAAGCTCCCCGTATGGTCGCCATTTTGGTCCGTGAAATGAGCAATTTCTCCTTAACGCCTCCGTTCTTGGAGAGCCGATCTAAATTCGCTGGTGACAGGTAGCTTTTGGAGACGTTTCTTGCATGCAGAGATTTCGCTATTCACACTCCGGCGAAACAAGCGCACATCATCGTACCACCAACACCTCCTGTTTCGCTTCTTGGAGGCATTTAACAAGAGGTTTACTGTTTTGAAATACCCAAGAAAAACAATAAAATTGTAAGAACTCCGTGAAGATGAGAATGATTGATAAGTTGATTGCATACACAGTGCCAAAGACGCTTATATTGGCAAGAAGCGCTTCCAGTACGATGATGCTCCATGGTGATTTTGGCGCGACTGGTCTAGAACGACCCTCTGGAAGCATCGAAGATTTGATTGGACCAAGATGGCGATATCCATGGCAACGTAGACAGATTAGCCAATCGCTTTGCGATGTTTTGGTCGTCTGTATGTTAGAATCTGTTTGTGTACGGCTAGCAGGTGGGCAAGGCAATGACGATACTTTCCCAGGATCCAGTGACTTTACTCGTCACTAAGCTGGCTTGTGGAGGCCAACGATGGCGTCACGACGCTCTGGACAAATAACAGGCGTCAGAGAGGATCGCCACATGTTGGGCGGCAATCGCTGCACGTATTCTTAAATAAGTGCAATTTACGTTCACTCCTGCCCCAGATAAGGGTGATGACAGAATTCACGGGACAAAAACTCTAGATGACCGCTCTTAAGTCAGACCTTTTGAAAAGTCCTTCAGCTTCCGTTTAAGGCGTCATTTGAGTGGGCAATCTTCGTTTATTAAATTCAACAGAGAAGCAGGCGGAGCACGGTGAGGCCGCACGACGGTGGCGTCCTTACAGCAACTTGCACAGCATGTTGCATTGATAGAGTTGACCGCAGCATTGTCGCGCCGTCCCACAGGAACCATCACGAAGACTCGGGACGACAGCCACAACTTTGACACGTAACATATGCAAAGGGCGAATAGCAGACGAACGGAGCGAATGTATCGGCGCCGTGGAAGCTTCCTTCCGTCTCGACAAGCGCAGGGAACACTCGCAAGCACATGAGTGGGCGGGCATGTTGAACGCTTCGACGGCGACACGGCCGCTGAATTATTCAAGCCTCCAAACAGTCGCCAAGCGGATACCGCCAAAACTTTGCGACGTATACACGTGTGGGTAAAGAGGAGAAAAATCAGTGCCAGAATCCGACCGGCGTTTGGAAGGATACTGGGTAGACCCAAAGGCACCTAGGTCTACCCCAATATACTTCTAATCAGAAACAATCAGCGCTCGGCGTTTCTGCAAGAAGCAGACGAACTTTGTTTGTGCAAGAAGCAGACGAACTCACGCTCGACATATTCTAGGCCTGTAATTCGTATGAATCCTTGAATGTGTATTGGACAAATTATATAGGGAATATTTCTTTGTTATATAGAAACATATATATAGTCCAAGGCTCTCAATAGACTGCCCCATTCTATGACAACCAGGTGACCTACATGATACAACGCGAAACTCCTGCATCGCCGCCGCTGGAAAGCGTCCTACTATCGAGAGGCGAAGCCGACTTCTCAGCTTCGAGCCGAAAATAGAGAGGATGACAAGGCCACGCGCTTGTATATGAAACTTCCTTCGCTGTGCTCAGCTACATCGGCAAAGCACTCTCCGATCTCGCATCGGCTTACGTATGTTCGTGCCGGGAACTAAAGGCGATGTCGCGGACATGAACGAAGTGCGCGTCCCACCTAAGACACTCGATGCGGAAAATATGAAGAGCGACCACTCCAGAGTCCTCTCTGCCCACGTGGAAGAGAATCAATAGGCGCCTTTCATCTTCACCGACCCTGCCGCCCCGATGCTAAAGTTGGACACTTTGTTGTGTGTCCTGCGCGCAGCAACGGAGGTAGCAGCTAAAGTGCAGTTGTTTTGCTTTGCTTCAATCAGCTTATTTTACGTGCTTGGCGCTGCGATCGGATTGAGTGTTGATATGCTTGATATTTTTTGTGCGAATGTTGTGGGCAAGGTAAATTCATATTGAGGACTTTAATCCCAATATAAGATAAGCCCAAAATTTCATTTTTAATGCTGAAAAAGGATGCGGATGTAGCGCAAGTTTTCTATACAAATACTCTAAGGATGTTGATGTGTCATCTATCAACAAAGCCCCCTCTACGTTTTGAAATCATATCGCACCCGCTTGATCGACATTGTTGTAACTTGCCAGCCTTATCACCAAGAATTAATTTTTTCTTCCGACTTCAAACACGCTTAACAAACATTAAACTCTCCCCCATAAAATTATTTTCTTGCATAAGTATATGGACATGACACGTTTGTCGTCTAATGAACTTTTCTGTGGAAAATATAGCGCAGTGTTTATATTGTGAGGCATTTTTCGAGCTGGAAGCAGTTCCGAGAAAATGCTTATAGTTCCAGAATACAGACCCCAAAATAAAACGTGCTCATAATCGTTTCTATCTTATAATTACTCTTGTGACGTAACAAGTGCCCTAATTTCATTCTTTCAGCAATTTTGCTTTTCAGACGTACGTGTCTTATCAGAAAATTTATATTTTTTTTATTTAATGATTATTTATGTGAGTATGTGCACTTACATAACAAATATCACTGTAAGAACCGCGAAGGAGATGTTTCTATTTTTTTATATAATCATAGTATTGCAAAGGCCTGCGGCATGATAGCATTTTGAACCGCCACTAAAACCAGTAGCCATGAAAAACATTTTGTTTCAGAAAGAGAGAAGAGAGAGAGAGCTCTGTTTATTCTGAATTCGCCATGTTCACGAACGCACATTAGTGACATACAAAAAAAAAGTTGTCGTGTTCTTTTTTTGCCGTTATCGCTTTATTTTGTCTTAGCTTATTCCTTGTACCTTTAATGAACAAAATGTAAGGGCGCAAACAAGCTGGTGTGTATTGCACATGGTTGAAAAAACCCCAAGACTGCGGGCAAACGACACAACACTAAAGAGTATCTGAAAGAGACGTTTTAGTGTTGTGTCGTTTTAACAGTCATCGAGGTTTGTTCAGCCATCCTTTACTACCTGTCTGATTTCCTCGAGTCGTTGGAGCTTCAGTTCCTTCAAATATGTCATAGTCACCTTCCCAACAAGTTTATATCGCTTGTATTTTGATGGATGATAGAAGTAAAACACTTTTCTTGCCGAGAATAATGCAAAACATGGCATAAAGCATATATTCGTATCAGCCCTTACAACACTTGGTTTAAGATGTCATGATATTTCAGAAGAAATGAGCAGTACACGCACTAGCTTTGATCGGCGCTGATGGTGAGTGAGCGTACGTTGGTGGTACAGAAAGTTGTTTTGAAGTGCAGCTGTTCTGAAGTATTTACATCAGATACTTAAGACCCCATTTTCTTGGTTCATACTGAGAAATATCTCGGAGTCTTTACTCATGAAGCACATTTTTCCGGGTCAACATTAGGTTTCTGTCTGGCTGTTTAGGGCTCTGAAATCTCCCCAAAGAGTCAAGGTTTAACCGAACTTCATATTCTTTTTCTAGAGTTTGTTTATTATGGCCCTAAATTGCCAAACATGTACCAGAGGTCCGCATCTCTGCATGGCAGTTCCGTTCCCAGGCAGCACGCCAGAGGAATGCCTAGCTTGGTTCAAGTTTGGCAATCCTAGCGGCCTAACTTGGGCCTAATAAGGTTGTCTTCTAAGGCGTCACTCACTGCCCAAGTACTTTTCCTTTTCCTTTCTACGCCTTTGCTCAGGTTCGCCACACATGCAGTTGCTCGAAATGCCAGACATGAGCCAAAAATGTCAACATTTCAAACCGAGAAACCAGCAGTGAAGCCTGAATCTAGCACTTGCTTGGCAACAGAGGCCCAGAGTTGCCAGGTGAAGTTGGAACAACACAAGTGAGGCCGAAATCCGGCATCTCTTCGGGAGCTCAGACTCAAACAAGTCAGGTAGAAAGTTCAAGTAGCACAGATTTTGTGAGGAAATGTGTTGTTTGGCGATTTGGGCTCTGAAAGCCCCCCGAAAGTCAAAGAGCCAGTCAAAAACAAAGAGCAACTAAGTTACAATACTTTAAATCCCTCGATATACTGTCTGCTTAGAATATTGTCTGGCCCTACACTAAAATAAGCTATGCCCGCGGTCCAGCGACCTGCTGAAAAATGTCAAGTGACCGCAGCACTCTCAAAGTAGCCACCTCCTTGAAAGGGTGCACCAGGAAAAACAGAGCTCAGTAATCCGTTCTTGGTATTGGACGACAAAAAAATACGTAAATCTTTATCTCACAATACTGAAGCACTAAGGAGGCCCATGTAGGTCACATCGACAGGTGCACCTGTGGTACAAAAGTCTTAAAATGGTAGAGTCAGTTATGACTTTCGCACCTTGCATCCGTCCGGGCTTTCGACGAAGCAGCCAATCAATTTCAGAAGTTCAGCGGCTTGTACACGAAAAGAGTCCGCGTCCCTATCGCTAAAATGGCTAACAAATTTTACATTCGTCGTGTCTCCGTGCAGCACAAGATTCACGACATTTTACAGTATGATGAAGTGTCCGCCAGGTGGATGCCAAGACAACTTACGGGAGACCTTAAGGAGCGCCATGTGGATGAGTGCGAGATGCTGGTCTGACGCTGTGAAGCTAAGAAAGGTGATTTTCTGCAACGGATTGTCATTGGGGACGAATATTGAATTCACTATGCCCAAGCCGGAAAACATGTGGGCAAGCGAAATTCGCAGATGTCACATACACGTTTTGGTACATTTCGGGTCGCCGACGTGTTTTCGCTCAAGGACTGGACGATGAGACATAGAAGGCTTTCGCCTTAAAAAGTGAAGGAACATTTCATCACGAAGATTAAAGAAGTTCCAGTGCAGTGCCATCGCTGGGCAGGGAATTATGCACAGTTTTCTGTGACCTTGAAGGGCCAATATTCAAACTCTACATGTAGCGGCACTAGGTGTAAGCGGCACCTCGTATTGCTAACCTGCAGGGGAACAATTTAAAGTCTGGGATCGTGTCAAAGTGCCGTGGTTTGCTGAACTTTGGTTTGCTGATGCAGCACGACACTGCGCGCCACCAAACGACACGTGCGACAGCGGAAAAAAAAAACATCGAAGACGTCTTAGAGGACCTAGCATCGAGCGGTTTTAATTTGTTCGGACCACTCATATCAGTTCTCGGCCGAATTAATTTCTGTTGTCGCGTGACACATTTAAGCTTCACTGCTTGGTTGTTCGCTTGTCGTAGTATGTTTGAGCCCCAGCTTTCGAGGAAATGCCAGAATTGAAGGCACTCATGATTGTGCAGTTTTCACTTTTGCAATTTTCGGCGTAAATGGCCAAGCAAGAGTCAAAATTAGGCTTCACTACTACTTGTTCGGTGGATACGTGGCATCGTTGGCTCATGCCTTGGAATTTGGAAATTGTGTAGTGAAGGGGAGAAAAGTCAAAGAAAATACTTTGGCACTAACTAACGCCTTGAAGCGAAAACCGTATTACGCCTAAGTTAGGCCCCCATAAGATTGCCAAACTTGGGGTAAGCTGGACGTGCTGCCATGGTTCTGATCTCAGCAATGTTCAGAGTCTTGCGAAACCGGTCCTTTTACGACCTAAGTATTAAGAAAAAGCTAGACGTCAGAGTGAACCGTAATCCGCAGTCGCCCAGTCGACCGTCCTAAGACGGCTCCTTCGCCCTTAAGCCGGAATTGCTCATTTGCGCACCGATGCCAACGTACGTTATCCCTCAAATCCGGTAAAAATGAAGTAACGAGAAGAAACTTCTATTTGCTTAGTCTTCACGCGATAGCCCAACGTTGCGTCAAACCGTTTTTGTAAGTTATATTTTCATGCGTGCTCTGAATAACTATTATAAAAACTGGCCGCATATAAAATCGGCGATATTTCGCCTAAATGTTCTTTGGTCGTTTAACCAACGACTCCTTGTTAATAATAATGACAATAATAATTATCAATTCCACAAACCCAGCTGGGTTTGTGGAACTTAAACAGAGTAGCACTGATGACAGAGTAGTTCAAGAAGAAGAAAACACAAACCAAAATACCTCAGGAAATGTTCACTTGGGCTGAGACAGTCCATAAAAATCTCAGAAACAAAAAACGTTTACACATGTAAGCCACACACTAACAGATCTCTTTTCCAGCATGGTAGCAGAAGCACTTAAAATATGCTCCAAGATGCCTAACAGCATCGGCGGCTTTGTTTACCTCAAGAACTATATATAAAAAAACTATTGTCCGCAGAGTAAAAAAAGTTTACTTATCTTTATCGTTTAAAAATATCTGACGTAAACCTTTTCCGAATTTCTTTTTAGAAGATGTGTCTGCAAAATCGGCCGGTAGAGAATAAAGAAATTGAAAACATAAAATGAACGCATGTTTTTATCATAAAAAGTGTCGCAACTCGGAACAAGATATCATGAAACCCTACGCAAGTTTCGTGAGGCGGGGCGAAGGGATCTGAACTCATCATTCGAACTGTGAAAAAGTGCTACTGTCTCACAATAAAAAGATCGAAAATTAGGCATTGATAGTTTGTGGAAGACATCTAAATTTAATGGTGCAAGGTTGTAACATAAATTTCATAAAATTCCTTTTCAGATTTTGTCCACCTTTGCTTGCCATAAACTCGAACTTTTTCCATAAATACTATATGCCATAGCGACAAATTGATGTAAGCTAGAGAATAGGTGATTGGCTTACGAATACCGAGTGGCATTAATGTGTTTATGTAATAGAGAAGGAAGGAAACTTTTATTAGCTTTGAGTATATTTTTGTGCTGAGAGTTCCATGACGTGACCTCAATTAACAAAAAGTATTTCGAGGTATTTTATAGTGTCTGAATATGGATCTAGATCATAGTCGCAAACAAGGCATTGTGATATGAAAAACAACAAAGACGTTTCTAAGGAAACACCTTTTAAAGGATTATGAAAGGTGCCGACTTTGGTTTAAAAATTTCGATATCAATGAGGTTACAAGCAAACTTGTCCATGACTTGATTGGAA